>VZRE01001317.1:4599-36332 GCA_013396775.1 Cephalopterus ornatus
GGGGGCGGCGGCGGGCAGGAAGGAAGGAGCGCGGCCGGGGCTGCCCTGGTCCGGGAATGTCCCGCTGGCGGAGCAGTGGCACAGGGAGCGCCAACGTCGCCTGCCCTCTGGGTCGGGGACACCGTCGGGAGAGCCGCGGGCAGCCGCAGCCCTGGGGGCCTGGGGGGGACTGGGCTCCGGGCGCGGCGCGGCAGAGCCCCCGGGGTCACCGCTCATCGGCACTGGGGCCGAGACCCCGGGAGGGAGTCCCTGAGCCCCTGCGGACGGGCGCCTGCGGGTACCAGCCCTGCGGGACGCGAGGCACTGGGGCCTGCTGCCCGCCTGGGAAGCGCTGTTGCCTCTTGTGGTCTGGACGCATAGTTTGGCTTGTGTTTCTTGCTCTAGGCAGCCCTTGCCTGCTCCGTTTTCTGCTTGTGTTAACCCTCGGTCGGGGCTGTGTAGTTGGTGCTGCGGCAGGCCGGCAAAACAGATCCAGAAGTGAGCTGTGATCAAAAGAGTCTCTTTTCTCTTCAGCTGTTTGAACCATGATCACTTCTGTATGCAGTGTTTACACTGGCAGTGCGATGTTTACACTGGCAAAGCTAGAGGATATGTTACAGGGTCTAGAATAAGCAGAAGGGGAATGACACCTGTTAAGGCTGACATTCTTTCTGAGGGTGATGTTCATCAAACTATCAAACCATGGCCTGATGAACACAGTTTGTGCCTTAGGGATAGTTAAAGCTGGTCATTTATGCCCTCGTTCATAGACCTTTCTAATGATTTTGTTTGGTAGCAGTGGTGTTCTTGGAATCATAGAATCAGCCAGGTTGGAAAAGACCTCCGAGATCATCAAGTCCAAGCCTTGATCAAACACCGCCGTGGTTACTAGACCATGGCACTAAGTGCCACATCCAGTCTCATCTTAAAAACCTCCAGGGACAGAGAATCTACCACCTTCCTGGGCGGCCCATTCCAGTGTCTGATTACTTTCCGTAAAAAATTTCTTCCTAATATCCAACCCTGCCAGAACTTGAGATCATGCTCTCTTGTCCTACTGCTGGTTGCCTGGGAGAAGAGACCAACCCCCACTTGGCTACAACCTCCTTTCAGGGAGTTGTAGAGAGTGATGAGGTCTCCTCTGAGCCTCCTCTTCTCCAGGCTAAACAACCCCAGCTCCCTCAGCCTCTCCTCATAGGACTTGTGTTCAAGTCCCTTTACCAGCCTCGTTGCTCTTCCCTGGACCTGCTCCAGCACCTCAGTATCCTTCCTGAACCAAGGGGCCCAGAACTGGACACAGTACTCAAGGCATGGCCTCACCAGCATTGAGTACAGAGGAAGAATCACTTCCCTGGCCCTGCTGGGCACACTGTTCCAGATACAGGCCAGGATGCCACCTGGGCACACTGCTGGCTCATGTTCAGCTTCCTGTGCAGCTGATGTAAGGAAGTATTAGAGCTGAGAATCTAATAGCTAGGTAATAGTCTTTGGCTGTTTACAAAACCAGGCAATGCATGATGTAGACTTTTTCAGAGGAGAAGGTCTGCAACATGTCCTGTTTTCTCACAGTTCTGTTTTAGCAAGTGATCTTTGCCATTTATTCTTTGGATTTAGTGCCATGTGTATCATTGTCTTTGTTGTACTGGATCCAGAAGTCATTGGGCTGCCCCATAGTAATTGACGTCATTGAAGGGACTTAAGAAGAAAGAAACTTCTGTTTGGGGTTAATTTTTTCTAGATTTGAATGGTGCTCAGAGATGTCTAAAGGAGCCAGAACAAAATGAGCACCAAGGATGGGACTGCCCATTTGTACCTGGGTAACTGCTTATCAGCTCCTGGCTTCTCCAAAAAGGAAAGGTTAAACCCTGTTCCAAAGAAACAGGTGCTTTTAGTGTCACAACAGAGCCACAGAGTCTACTTAATTGGTTCTTTGGTTTTAAATACCTTTGATTTCAGGTAGATTCTATTGAGATGAAGTTTGCTTCCAAAACAGTAACACAAAGCAATAGAATGAGAGATTTTGCTGTTAGTCTCTTGGCTGTTATTTACTAGCTTTGTTTCGCCTGAAACACAGCAGAGTGTCTGGATACTGGCAAGAGTATCTATACTGGAATGTCTAGTGGAAAATCCTTGCTGCAATTGAAGCTCTCCACCTTGCTGCCTGACATTAGTCATCCTGAGCATACTAATGATGCTTAGGAAGAGCAGTTGAATGTGAAAAAATAGGTGAGGGGCTAGAGAAGATTTACTTGGTGTTGGTTATCTCCAGCTAACTGACTGCTTTTTATTAACTTAGGTGAAGGAGTGGTTAAAAGAGAGAGTTTTAATTGTCCTGAAGTGGTATTGGCGGTCCAAGGAGGGAAGTGTAATAAAAAGTAATAAGCACTTAAGAGCAATGAAATGGCGGTGATAGCAATAAATCCACAGGCCAGTGTGTGCAATATGGTGGCTTAAATCACAGATCTCTTTGAACAAATAAATATAAAATCCATACATAACTGCTCACAGAACGCTTTTGGTGTTGAAATTTGGATATGTTCTCTGCCTAGGTTTTTTGGTGTGTTTTTTAATCCCACTGGAGTGGTAATTAGAATTTCTTGCTTGGATATCCAGAACCTAAATCCTTCTGGAAAAGCCAAGTGACTAGTCCTTGAAGATGTCTCCCAGCTTAAGGTTGGAAGAGTGATAGTGCTAGTTTTAGTGATTGTCATCAAGTACTTCTGTATTGGCTTCACTGTTTACAGGGTTTACTGATGTCATCAGTCATAGAATCAGAGAGAATTGTTTAGGTTGGAAAAGACCATTAATATTGAGTCCAACCATTAACCCAGCACTGTCAAGTCCACTACTAAACCATGTCCCTAACCACCACATCTGTACCCTACTTCAAACTGTCTACGTCTGTGATAAAAAAACCCCTGGTAATGGATTTCCGTATTTTCCATACCAAATTGGTAAGGAAAACTGCATAGGCAATCCAGTAGTAGTTTCAACTTAGTACACAGGAACTTGTTCTCATGTATGCTTTTTTGTGTCCTAGTAAATTGCTGTTCATAAAAGGATGGAAATACTGTGTCGTGTACAAAACACCACCTAAGATTTGCAATCAGTTGTCTTCAGCTTTTGTGGGCAAATGTGGAGAAGCGGGAAAACTTGCCGTCAAAAAACAGAGTAACAGTTTAAAGTGTCTCCGATCATGCAAACTACTTTTGCACAGCACTTAATTACTTGTTGGTGTTACAGAAAGCAATAGACCTTGCTACCAAGGCAGCACAAGAAGATAAAGCAGGAAACTATGAGGAAGCCTTCCGCTTGTATCAACATGCTGTGCAGTATTTTCTCCACGTTGTAAAATGTAAGTGTAATGTATTGGATGATTAAGTAAAGTTTAGTAGTCAGATTGCACAAGAGTAACCTCGTATGTTAACATCAGTATTTAAATTTTTACTCTCATCAACAGTTGATACTTGCTAATTGTAGTTTGGCTGAGGTTGTGTATTTTTCAGCTTTTGCCTTTACTGTGTTGCATTCTTGCTCCATTCTTGAAAGAAATTGGATTATTTTTTACTTATGTTTTGGTTTAGGATTTTTTTAAGACAGGAGGCAGCTGTTTGCTGTCTCTCCTCTGGACTTTTGTAGCAGTGTCTCAAGCTGGCCACTGCACGAGGAAATGTGACAATAAGTGCAGGGACCCCTACATTTCTGGTGTACTGAAATCCATGTTACCCATGAAGTCTTTGCTGTGTCTTTGGTGTGTTTTTTCCTCCTTTTAACCACTTGCCTTTCTACAGTCCTTTTGCTGGCATTTTTTGCTCCTCAATGTTATGGTCTTGCTGTTCATCTTGGCCAAAAAAATGTATGAGATGGATTTGTATGTTATAACTTTTCTTCAGTTTCTATATTCTCATTATTTTATGCCTTTTTACACTTCTGTGTAACATTTTGTGCCGTGTCCAGTGTTTGTATGCAAGGAGTGGGCCTTCTTAATGTAGGTACAGCCCTAATCTAGGTGGGTAAGGGTTGCTTTCCTGACATAAGTGCACTTAAAGATCTCCATGATTTGAAAAAACCCACTATTTTCTTTATAGCCCTTTATTATTATGATAATTTGTGTTTATCTCTTCCTATTCATTTATGTCCTATGGACTTTCTCAGAATATCACTTTCTTTTAACAAAACTGAAATACTTTTGGAAACACAGCACATAAACCTGATGTTAAATGTTGATTGCTGATTTGAAATACTGTAATAGTGACTACGAGAACAGTGTGGCTGTTGAAACACACCTAATTCTTTCAGATGTTTTATGTAATTTTTTTCTTTATCTTTTAAAATTAGCAGGCAGTGGAAAAATCAAATATGCTCCTCAATAAAAATTGCTTAGCACAAGCAGCATCTTGATGAGCTTTTTAGCAAATCAGTAATTAAGGCAGTGTCTAGCAGCTTGAAAGGCTGAACAAAAGCTTCCAGTGCCGTTTTCCTTAATCCTTTACAGTCAAATTTTAAGCCAAGGCAACGTTCAAGTGTGTATTTGATTTCTGTTACATGATACATCCTTCCTGTCACTTCTTTACATGGTACAGTGGAAAAATAAGTAGTTGAGGTATTTGGTTATGTGGTGAGCCCTCAGAGAGCTATATTGATAAGATATAAAGAAGACAGAGATTTAGTCTTGTTTTCTGATGATGCACATGTGTTTTGCTGTTAACTAAGAATTGTTTCTCTCCAAACTTTTAGATGAAGCACAAACTGATAAAGCAAAACAAAGCATTAGAATGAAATGTACAGAATACTTGGACAGAGCAGAAAAGCTGAAAGAATATCTGAAAAAGAGAGAAAAAACTGCACCAAAACCAGTTAAAGAGTCTGGTCCTACCGATGCAAAAGGGTATGTTTTTGAAAAAGGTAAAGCAAAATATTTCTTGAACTCAGCTTATTCTAAATTTCAACTACTGAAAGATCATTTTAAGTACTGTTTTTGAAATGCTTCAGGTGACGACTATGCTGAAATGCAGTGGGCTAATAGAAATACCATGAATTACCATCACAGGCATTTCTGTGCTTGTTTACTAAAATGTGTAAACATTTGCATAGAAAATTCACTGAAGAATGAAAGCTGAATCCAGTGATTATTGCATTTAATGGCAATGAACCCAGCCCAATGACCTTTACAGTTTTTCTGCATTTAAATACTTACTAACTAGGAAATAAATTCAGACTGGGCTTACTGAGTTTGATCTGTCTCACACTTGATAAGAGGTGAAAAGTTCTATGTGGGGTAAAGTTCTATAAGATGGACTGAATCATTCTGATGTCTTGCTGCTGCCTGAGCTCTCTCCTACTTTCCTTTTATGAGATTTTTTCTTACTTTGCATATCAGAGAGTTGAACAAGCAGAGACACGCAAACAAGCCCAGCCTCTTTTGCGTTTACAGTTGCTGTTACAGGAGAGGGGAAAAGTTCAGGATGATATCTTCTGGTGGGGCTGCCCTTTTAGCAATCCTGAACAGCTGAAGTTGCTTAGCTGTCTCTTAAAATGTCACTCTTTCACCTCATCAGTTTTATTTTTTGAGCTGTACTGTGTCCTGCTGATTTAATTTTAGAAGGAATTAGTAGTACCACAGAGGCTATGTGTATTTTCATGACCTCCACTCCACTTGTTCACTCTCTAGTCTCTTTTTTCCTTCTTTAATTTCCAGTTTCCTTTGCTCTGATGAGAGTGTAGGGTTTCATAGTACTAGATGGAATTGGCCAAGTCCTGTTGCAAGTCCGGATTGTCACTTTTGCCTTGTGTCTACAAATAAACCATTTTATTGCTTCTGTGTTGCTGGATACGAGGGTTTTGTTTCCTGAGGGCTGGCTCAAAGCACGTAGAAGTGTGTTAAGAGGGCTCAGACCCATAAGAGGAAGTTGAAAAGACAAGGAGGGTGAATTAGAAAGAAATTGCAGATAAAGTTTAGAAGAGTGTACAAAAGCAGGAATACAATCATGTAAACCTGTAGAGGTCTAGAAGCATCTCAACGTTTCTTTCATTCCTTCCTCAGCCTGGTGTTTTTTCTGCTTTTTGCATTGTGATTTTTACCCTAAGACAGCAGTCTCTCTTATTATATTTTGAATTTTTTTTCCTTGTTTCCACCCATATCAGGAATGACAGTGATGGGGAAGGGGAATCAGAGGATCCTGAAAAAAAGAAGCTACAGAATCAACTTCAAGGTATTTGAAGCATCCTTTTCTTTAAATAGGACTTACTTCAGTCAAGCAAGTTCCTACATTTTTGCCATCTAAATGTTATGGATTAACTTAATGTCTGTGAGTGGCTCAAATAGTATGCTCAAAAAATTTAAAAACATAGTCTTTCTGGAAGTATGGGTTTGTATGTCATGTGTGCCATACAGTGACTATACTGAAATTTATCTCCTGTACCCTGTGCTTCATGTTAAAATTGTACCATCTTTCCGACAGGAGAAGGTGCGAAATCCCAGGTGGCTACTGGCTAAACTGAATCAGTATTTTTTTACTCTTAAGTGCATTAGGGTACTGCCTAGGGCTAAAGTAATGAACAGCATACGAACACTCAGTGTAAGCAGGACTGTTTTCACAAAAAAAAGCCTGTGCTCAAGTTTAGGAGTAAAGAACGTGGATTATTTCCCATTTATAATAATGGGCAGCATTTTCTCATATGCAGCAATGATGCTCTCACAGCTAAGTAGCATAATAGTTTGGAATTTTGAGCTCAAATGCAGAATACAGTCGGTGATGTAACGTATAGCAGCTACCAGTAGTTTTGTGCGCAGTAAAAAGGAGAATTTTTTTCATATTTATTACCCTTTAATGATGAACTGTTCAGAGCTCCCCTGACAGAAGGTGCTTATGCATATGAAGAAACTTCATTGTTCTCCTGTTTTTCAGAAACTGTTCCATGCTTTTTCTACTTTTCTGCACACTTACCTAATGCTATGCACAGTTATATGGGACAGTTTCCTATTTTTTTAAAAATGACAGAAAATTGCTAAGCATTGGACTCTTACCCTGTTTCTCACTATAAAGACTTTGTTTCTTGCCACATGGATCTGACCTTCAGGTCCTGCTTCAAGAATAGTTTCCCGCGTCCGGAACTTCATTGATACTTTCTATAAAATGACAACCTTCTTGCTTGTACGTTTCATTGCTTGAAAGTCTGAGGTACTTTAAACTGAGTAACACAGGTGTTACTCAGATAACAAGATACTCACAAGCTCTGCATAGTCTTCAGACTACTCATTTTGATTTTACTTCCTATAACAGCCACAGAAATTTTCATGTATTTAATTTTGCTGCCTTGTTACTCCTAGCTGAGTTTGCCTTGTGGAACTTTCCCATATTTGTGACTATTTAGATTTTAATTATGATAGTAACTTATTGTGGAAGAAGTGACCAGGTGACACTCAGACTGGATAATAGTTGGGGGTCTATTGTCATTACGCTTGTTTAGAATTTTAAAGGCCTTTTGCATTCTATTGCTTAATCTTCCAGCTGTTCATTTACACGTACAAAATTAGGAAGCCTACTGTTCCAGCTCTGTTTCTGTCGTGGTAAAGGGAGTTTCTTAAAGTGCAGTAATTTCAGTTGCTATGGTATGTCTGGTCTAGATCACCTATATCTTTACTTTGAAATAATCTCCTGTTCTGATCTGAACTGTTACTTGTTCTGCTAATTGTTTTAATGATGGAGACCATAGTTTTGTTAAAAACTGAGACGTAATCGACCTAGCAAAAGAATTGAATGCATTGAAAGCAGGTGGTTGAATTAATTCCAGTGTATAAATTGCAAGCTAAGACAGTTGACAATTAACTTTCTGTAACGTTTTTAGAATCTTAAACAATATGTTGTTGGTTTTGGACTCTAAATTCCAAACTGTTAATAGTTGCAGTTGTTAACAGAAATTGTTCATGTCGATCTTATAGAGAAGGAATGCAGCAAAAGAAGAACTCTCCTTTATTTGCTTTATTCATTAGCCAGTAAGTAACAGTAAATTTTCAGTCCCATAGAAATAAAGACTTAAATTACTTCACAGAGCTCTGAAGGCATGAGATGAAAATGCTGAGAAAATACCTGGTGATAGCCAATTGTGAAATTACAGAAACCCCCTTGTAGAGAATTAGGGCAACCAAAACTTTCATTGTCTTTGAATACTTAGATAAGCATTGGGTTGTTTGGCATTGGTTCATCTGTAAAAATTTCTCTTTTGGATTTGCCTTGGCTAGGATTACAAGATCTAATATTCAATTACTATCTGAGTTCAATGTTTTTCCATCTAGAAGTACTAGAAACAAAATAATTTTTAGTGTGTCAGACTAACCAATCTGAAATCTGAAGAGAAGGCTAAGTTACGGCTCAGTTGGCTGAACTCATTGATTGAGGAAGATAAGACTTGGTGATATAAACTTTGAAAGAACATGGCTTGACTAAAAAGAGACTTCTGCAGTTAAGGAGGGTCCATATAACCTTTCTGACGCTTTCAGTCCTAGCTCTCAAACTTCTTTACCATTAGGTGGTCCAATTGTTTGCTGCACATCTGGAGATACCAAACAAGTTACTTCATCTGCTGGAGAATCTTACACATCCTGAGCTAGTGCACCTACATTGTTTAAAATGAAATTTCAGATTTTTTGGGAAGTGCAGTTGTGGTTTAGTGAGGAAATGGTTCCTGCAGGACTTCTGCTAACTCACAAGTATTCGGGTTATCCGTGGTTTATTCTGGTAAAACAATGTGACAGGTTTCTGTAGAAATAACATCCATTTGCCTACTGGAATTGGGTGTTTATATCTACTGAGAAATGCCTTGGTTTTATTTGGTATAGACATGAGCATAGATTTTTTTATTATTCTTTTTTGCCAAGTGGAATTTGTTGTAGTTGTGAAAAGATATGTGTATCACTAAGTTACACAATCCTTTCTTATAGGAGCAATTGTTATGGAGCGACCAAATGTCAAATGGAGTGATGTTGCTGGCCTTGAAGGTGCCAAAGAAGCACTTAAAGAAGCGGTCATCTTGCCCATTAAATTTCCACACCTGTTTACAGGTCAGAATTACACTTATTTACTATTGGCCAGTCAGGACTGACACTGGGGCCCATGAAGTGTGTTATGCCAATGTATCAGGGACTCAAGCTGAGCTCTTATCAAAGAGATTGCGATCCATCTGACAGAAGTTTCATGGGAAGATGCGGAAAACCTCACAGTACATGAAAAGGGCATAATCAGAAAATAGGTTCAGTCTTTCTACAGTATTTTGAAGATTGCTGGTTTCTCTTTTGCAGGCAAGAGAACACCCTGGAGAGGAATTCTCCTATTTGGACCACCAGGAACAGGAAAGTCTTACTTAGCAAAAGCTGTGGCGACAGAAGCAAACAACTCTACCTTCTTCTCAGTATCTTCCTCTGACCTTGTCTCAAAGTGGTTAGGTGAAAGTGAAAAGTAAGTTGGAGTTGCCAGAGGTCCAGGAAAACATTTTCAAGATGAAATTAATATAGATCTAGATAAGTTGCTGTAAAGAACTTGAATTTGAGGGAATGGTCTTGTCTTTTTAAAAACAAGCTTGAGGTGTTTCTATGTTTCATGCTGCAGTGCGATGTAAAGGTATCATCGTGTGCTGCATTTTGAGAAGCTGCATCTGGATCTCTCTTCAGGGCTCAAGATAGTTTTAGAACTAGCTCAGGAGGGTTTTGGGAGCACCGTGGAGCTCATTCCCGTTCTGAATTCAGCTGTGATTGCACACTCTATCAGTCTGAAGTGCTGGGTTACTTTGCTTCTTGGCATCTCCCCACTCATCTGTCCGAGCAACTGTGTGGCATTCCTTTGTCTATATGGAGGTGGTTTTTTTCTTCATTCCAATTTCATACAAAATCTGAAAGACATAAGGAACTTGTGAAAATAAGTTGAAGGAGAGGAACAGCCACGAAAGGAAATTTTGGGGGTCCCTATGCTAGCTCTTTGTTTGTTACTATGTCACATGTGAAGAAGACCAGGAAGCCTGCAGTGACGTGTTGGCTGCAGTCTAGAAGTGCAAGAATTTGTTTATCTAGGCTTCCAAAATCTTCCCTGATAAATCTTACCTGAATTAATCAAAAGCTCTAGGTTTATACAGAAAGTACCTTCATATAATGATGAGAATACTTGTCAAAACCATGCTTGAATAGTTTGAAGTGCAAGACAACTCAGCAACACTATTTAAAGTTGATAGAATGAGGAAGAAAGGCCATAAAGTGTTTAAACTGAGGCGTTTTTTTCCCCAAAAGCTGGAAACCTTAAGCTGCTTTTCTTCTGTTGCAAAGAAATACAGAACTGGAGTTTACCTCAGCATTAGATTTTGTTTGACTTCATTTGAGACTATGGCTTGAGATTTAATGCTGTAATGTGAAGGATTTTGCGTCATGTTCCTATTTATTTTTCTTTTTAACTTAGTAAAATGTGTAAATGAGATATGGCTGGAAGTATTTTGGGTTCTATATTTAGGGGGTTTTGGGGGGTTTGGTTTTGGGTTTTTTTGCAAACCAATGTTTCTTGTCATATAGTAATTATTTAGTAAAGTTGTATAAAGTAGAAGTGCAAGTTATTTCTTACAAAAATTAAATCAAATTAATTAATTTGATTAAGTTAAATAAGAGAAAGTTGTGTTCCTTTGAATCTGTCTAGAATGGTGGTTTTGTATAGTCCAGGCTGTCATGTAGAAATGTAAACCAAAAAAGGGCTTTTCTTGCAAAACCGTGCCTGGAGCGCTCTAAATTTTTTCACCTCTCTTTATGCTGAGCTGTCATGCTCAGTACAGTGCTGAGCCTTGGAGCTGGAAGAATGTTGTGTCTTTAAATAGCTTTATGTTAATACTTTTTTTTCTTGCTTTCTCTAAAGGGAACTACGGTATCACAGTCTAAAGCTGTGTGTTTTTACTGATGTAACTAATAAAATTATTAAGATAACTGAAGCTGTTTCCTTCTTTAAGATTAGTGAAAAACTTGTTCCAGCTCGCCAGAGAAAACAAACCTTCTATTATCTTCATTGATGAGATAGATTCCCTCTGCGGGTCAAGAAGTGAAAATGAAAGTGAGGCTGCCAGACGGATAAAAACAGAATTTCTAGTCCAGATGCAAGGTGAGTTTATTTGGTTTTCAGAATCAGACAGAGGAATTAAGATAGGTATTTTAAGTGTAGCTTGCATGAGAACACTAAAAATAACTGCAATTCCACCTCATTAAATTTTGATGACTTTTTAAAACAATCTCTGTTTATCATCTAAACAGTGAAATTATTTCTGTCCTGATATAGGGGTTGGTGTTGACAATGAAGGAATCTTGGTCTTAGGAGCGACAAACATACCCTGGGTTTTGGATTCTGCTATCAGGAGAAGGTATGATGTAATTTTTTTCGTGGTGTGAAATTCATAACTGGTGTGAGGGTTCAGTCAGAGACTGTTTGAGGTGGTAATCCAGCTCACGTTTGCAGATGTGGCTAATGATCTGCAACTCGGTTCCGTGGGATGGGCTGAGCGAAACTAATAAGTCTCTTGCCCCTTTAGAGAGCTAGGTTGTTCACCCTTATATTGGCCTTGTAGTTTGATTTCTTGGTTCGATGATTATGCTTGAAGAAACAGAGGAGTTTTCTGCTTGCTTGTTGGTTTTCTGGTGGGCTTGGGGAACAAGTTAGAAAATGCTCACCTCAGAAGAGCAAGAGGGGGCAGAGCTTTCCTTTTCAGCTGTTAACAAACTGCTGAGTAGCTTGAGTTCTTTCATGGAAATGTAACCTTACACAGAAACACCATGTCTTTCTGTTGGTCAGGTGTAACTTGTGATTTTTCAGTGCATGTTTTAATTGCTGTTTTGTACATAAAGAGCTTCCAAATCTGTATCTGATTAGTTGGATCTTTCTTTGCGCTGAGGAGCAAGCAGAGGACAAACACAGCTATATGACATATATGATTATATTGAGATGAGGGCACAGCTTGGATGATGGCCATTTTTGTAGGCTGAAGAATCATTGCTTTTTTGTGACTGAGGCTGACTTTTATTTATATACTTCATTCAAGCTGGCCATACTTTGATTTGAGGTTGGATCACATGACCTCCAGAGGTCACTTCTAACCTGTATGAGTACAGTGTTGTGTGAGACAGATTTAGAGGTGAATATGTTGCTTAAAATTTCAAGTCATTCCTGAAATCCCAGTTGTGTCCAGACATGGACCTGATAGAATGGGTCCAGAAGGGAGCTGTGAAAATGATGAGAACACCTTTCCTGTGAAGGCAGGCTAAAAGAGTTGGGGCTGTTCAGCCTGGAAAAGAGAAGGTTCTCTCTGAAGAGACCTTATTGTGGCCTTTCAGTGTATAAAGGGAGATTATTAGAAAGACAGAGATGTTTGTTGTTTTTCTTCCAATGGCTGTAGTGCCAGGGTAAGGGGCAATGGTTAAAAGTGAAAGAGGGTAAGTTTAGATTGGACATAAAGAAGAAATTTTTTACTTTTATAAGGGTGGTGAAACACTGTCACAGGTTGCCCTGAGAAGTTGTGGATGTCCCCTCATTGGAGTGTTCAAGGCCTGGATGGGGCTTTGAGCAACCTGGTATTGTGGAAGGTGTCTGCCCATGGCAAGAGAGTTGGACTAGATGAGCTTTAAAGGTCTTTTTCAACCCAAACTATTCTCTCATTCTGTGCCCACAAGACTTAAAGGGATTTGTACAACAGTGACTGTAATTATATTACTTTTTCATGGAGTTGGGCCACTCTGTCATGTATATTGGGTTAATTATGTTAATTATATTCTACGGAATTTGGAGTCACTCTTATTTTGTTGGTGGGAGGTAAACCCCACTCTGAGAACAGATGCTGCTTTAAAGGAGGAACTGCAGTTACCAACACTTTCTACTGATAACTTTATTGAGAATATGACTTCAAATTTGCTTCCAGCTATGAGGTTTTCTTTAATTTAGTTGGAGAGTGTAGAAAATTGTTTCATCAGCTTGTTATCAGGCAGTTCTTTCTTTGAGTGTGAAAACTGTTCAAATATACTTCAACACTTAGGCATCTTCCTCTCATTTTTTCTTTTATGACTCAAACTCTGCTGGAGAGTATCTGGGAAAACTTCAGTCTGAAGAGAAGATTTTTGTAATGAAATGGAAGTGGTCGTTATATTCTGGATGTTAGCTTACACTGACTGAAGTATTATTTATGAGAACAGGTTGTTGAATATTTACCTTAGATTTTTTTAAAGGTTTATCATACTGAAACTGCTTCTTTCTAATATTGTTAGGAGCAAACTGTGTGCTTATTTGCGTAAGCTTCTTTCCACTGTGCACCTGCATGAGCATCTGTGGAACACTTTGTTTTTACTTTTTTTAAACCAGGTTTGAGAAGCGTATTTATATTCCTTTACCTGAAGACCATGCCAGGGCTGCAATGTTCAAGCTCCACCTTGGGTCAACTCCAAATCTCCTAACAGAATCAGATTATCGAGAGCTTGGAAAGAAAACTGATGGCTATTCTGGTGCAGATATAAGCATCATTGTACGTGATGCACTCATGCAGCCTGTTAGAAAAGTGCAATCAGCTACTCACTTTAAAAAAGTAAGTAAGAATCAAAAATTTTTCAATTTATTTTATCTATGAAAACTGTCTTAATTCGAAAATTCTTTGCAAATAAACTGCAAGCTTATGAATGCCACTTTTATTGACTGGGGAGAACTATTCCTCCTTCCCTCACATCCCCCCTAGTCCTGCCATAAGTCTGGTGGAACTGGTTTCTGAATATTCATGCTATGACTCTTAATGTCTCTAGAGAGTGTTAAAAAAGCATTCAGATTGCAGTTTGACTTAAAGGGGAATATTACAGAGGTGCTCTTTTTCTGTCTCAAGTGTTTCTTAACATGGCGGGGTTAAAAAAAGTATTCCCTCATCCACAGGAGAACGGGTGGATTATACTTAAGCACATTCTGTTTATTTGGCGTATTTTTCAAATGGAAAAATTAAGGTTCTTGTAAAGTTCTGGTAAAAACATTGAAACACTGTTACTTGTGACAGTAGAATGGGGCAAGACAACTGAGCAAGGTCTGTGTTTCATTGTTTGGGCAGTGTGCAGCACCCTATGGACACTATACTGTAATGTGGAAACTAATTTACGATTAGTTAGTTTCATACCAAAGAGCCTATTCAAACTATATTGTTTGGCTGTTCTTGCAGTTACCTCTACATCCTGTGTACTGACTTAAGAAACATTTCTTCACGATATTTGGATCTCAGAAACTTTATCTAACAAAGAACCAGTTGGCATTCTTTACCACCAATCTAAATCAATTAGATCTGGGAACGTCTTTCCCCTGGAGAATGTGCACATATGGGTCCTGCTCAAACTTAATTGTTCTCTGTAAACTATTAAACTCTTAGAAAGAAAAACAAAGTGTGATTATAAACAGAGGTTAAAATACATGAAATACGTATATTGGTTAAATAAAATTATGGTTTTTGTTTGTAGTATTTTTTAGAGTAGACCCAGACTACAAGTATTTTTTGTTTACATTTTCAGTGCAAACTTTGATTTTTACAGAAGTTCATGGATCTTAGGTGAAGGTGGGTCAGGATATTCTGCAGAGGTGTTTGCTGCTGTAAAGGGAAGCTTTACAGCTTCGTAAGAGAGCAGGTGTGGTAGGAAACATTTTAGATCCTAAGTTGTCAAGATACGTACCATGTACCTTGTGTTGGCAGCAGTTCTTTGTCACTGCAGTTACAGTTACAGCTTTTTTACCAGTAAGTCAGAGTTAAGGGCCCTGAACTGAACAGCTACACTTACTTTGAACTTATGCTCTTTTTTTTCAATGTAGTTCCTTCCAATGAGCACATTCAGCTTAAGATTCAAAGAGAATGACACACTTAAGTCCAGTATAGTCCAGAATGTGAGAGGACAATAAGTTTATTTTCTGGAGGACACCTCACAGTAACACTGTGGTGTAAGCTGTATTTGTTGTTAAATAAACAGCTATTTTAAAATATCAAGAATTTTCTAGATGCTTTCTTCCCTTAAGCAGTGATGTCCGAAGTATTTATCTATTGTTGACTTTAACTGACAGTGACATTTCTGGCTAACGGGCTGTTACCTTTTAGTGTTTTGTTCAAATTTGGAACAATCTGAGGCATGTTTCAGCTTGCCATGGAGCAATAAAATAACCTCAGTTGTCACAGTTTGCAGATCAACCCAAAAGGAATTCTTCCATCTTACCTTTTTATTCTCAAAAAAAAGGGAAGGAAAAAATCCAACAACTGCAGTACTTTGAGGGCTCTGACATAAGCCAAGTTGATTCCACTTGTGTTAATACTTTTAATTGGATGTGATTTCCTATTTTTATGAGCAAAATCTTAATGTTATTATTTGCATCATAACAGACGACTTGCGTCAGTTCAGCAGTGCTTTCCTCAATTATTAGTAATTAACTGTAAACCATTCCTTGCTCTGTGTTATAATACAAGTTTGTCAGAGTGCATTTTGAATATTGCAGTCTGCTCTCCAGGGTTGTGCTCTAAATGCACTTTGGAATAGCAAATCCAGTTCTCTCTGTCAAAAATAGCAAGTTAGTGTGTTGTCCTTCAATCTTTGCATATGCTTTGCATTCCTGTGGATGTGTGGGGTTTCAGGTAACAGTGAAGGAAAGCAAAATCATGGGTACCAGATGATGTGTTGCAGAAAGGGCGACGCTCCTGGTGCATCTTTGTTGGTTCTGTCAATGTGTCTGGGGAAAAAAAGATGTGTTGTGTTGTCCCGCTAGGTGGCGCTGTTCTCTATGGAGCGCTGCTCCCGTGGAGCTGGAAAAGGTGCTGGGAGCTTTGGAATGTGGGATGTCGGAGTGAAAAGCTCTCTCCAGCTTCCTGACTTGAGGGACGCTCAGGGAGGATTACTGAGAAAGCTTTAGAAAGCTGTTAACTGGTGATGAATGAACTCCCAAAGTGACCAGGAAGGGTGGTCTTCACCAATTACATTTCCTGGCATGTTAGTTTTCCATAGAAATCCTTGGTGTTCAGAGGAGGTGGCTTCGGGGATTTGACCTGATGTGAATTTAGGTATCTGCAGCTTCATGTTTGCAAGGTGAATGATACCCATACTCTTACACGATTTTTCTTTCACAGGATGTGTCTTCCCAATGAGTAGGCCATCTGCATAAAATCAAGAAATGTTTTTGCTCTAGAGTGCTGTTCAGCTGGTTTTTGTGTTTAAAATTATAACTCCTATAAACTGAGTGTTTTCTTATTTTTAGGTAAAGGGACCATCAGTGTCTAATCCAAACATGATGGTAGATTTGTTCACCCCTTGCTCTCCAGGTGATCCTGAAGCCATAGAAATGACATGGATGGATGTCCCAGGTGATAAATTACTAGAGCCTAAAGTTTCCATGGTAGGTATTCTTTATAGCTTTTCTTGCTTGCTTTCCGGAACCCTGAAAAGACTTTAGATGAAGAATCTGTTTCAAGACAATTGGATGAATTGTTTGTTTTCAGAAATGCTGCACATACCAGATAACATTTGAATTCTCAGTGTGCAGCACTACAGTGTGGCATGCTCATGAAAAAGCCAGCTCTCTATCCCTGATAGGTATTTCTTTTTGTTCTTGTCTTCTGGCATGCAGCTGCTGTTCTTTCATCCATGGGCAGCATCTGGCTCTTCCACAGTACTTTCACTTGGCTTTTATTCATTTAAAACCTTTGGGGTCCCTGTACCATGATATGCTTTCTTCCCATCACTCTGTGGCATTAATATTGGGAAATGGAAAATTATATTCAGTGTAAATTGGGGCATGACGTGCCATAGGTAAATATTGCCCATGAAATAAATACAAGCATAAACAATAAAATGTAAGAAGATTGTGGATGTAGTGGTAGTTTTGGTTAAACTTTGTCACAGGTGATACAGCTCTTTCAGCTGTTTTCTTTGTGCATATTAAAATACTTTCTTTGTCCTAGGGAATAAAATATGTCATTTTAAGACAATTTTCAGTTTTAGTTCACTGCTTAAGAAAAAAAAAAATAACTGCTGGACACTTATTCTGCATTTTTCCCCAAGGGCAGCAAAAGCAGATTCTGCATTTAAGTACAAAGTTTGTGGTAAGCACTTAATAACAAATCCATGCTGCTGTCATTTCCTGTGTGCCAACAGTCCTGTAATGAATGAAAGACAGCTGTGTATTTCATGGGGATCACAAACCTCTCAAGCAGTAGGCACTCCTTTGTAAATATAACCATCACTATATTTCAGAAAAGAATTTTCTGTGCCTATTTGCATACTAAGGAAGCTCAAAAGGATCTATGCAGCTGCAGGCCTGCCCTAAAACTTCTACCTGTATGGTCTAAGTGGATTTTTAATCAGTCTTTCCTGGAATTAAACATAACAGCTCCTTGTGTGCTCTTAATGGTACCTGGGCTCTGATACACTATAGTGTCCATAATCAGTTCTTGTCCTTATAAAGATCAGGCTTAAATTCTTTCTAAGCAGGGTAACTCTGGTCTGATGAGAGAAATATCAAGTGTAGAAAATCATGATACTAACTTTTGGATTTAGCCATAATTTTACAGTAATATGATGTGTTGGGCATCTACTTTTTTTAAGTTGTCTTTAACTAGGACTTGATTAGTTTTCTTTCCCCTTTTTATTCACAGGGTGTTTTAACTGCTGCTTTCCACTTCATAATCTATGATTTTTCTAAACTCCATTTTCTAGTATCTAATTATTTATCTAGGAAATTTACTAAATTGAAGAGGCAGAAATTACCAGTCATGAGCAGTAAAACTTTGCTAGAGATGAATCACAAACTGTTTTTCTATCTTGCTGATCTGTGAAGAGTACATGGGGACATCTGATTCTTTTCCACTCTAATCTGCTGTAAACAAGAGTTGAAAATAGTAGCTGACAAAAAAAAAAAAAGGGGAACTAAGTTCTTTTTAGTAAAAACAGATGAACAAAACTTGAATGGATGAGTGCCTTAAACCTGAACCTGAGGTTGTGATTTTGTTATTGGAGAAGTCAGTTAACTGTTGTCTGTCTTGACAGGGTTAAAATTCTGCCTCCATGCAGAAGTGTTCAAGTTTACTTTGTTTTGTGTAAATAGGAGCTTTTGAATGTTTTTTTTTAATGCATATTCTTTTCTTCTCTGACAGGCTGATATGCTCAATTCACTAGCTAGCACAAAACCAACAGTTAATGAACGAGACCTGGAGAAATTAAAGAAGTTTACAGAAGATTTTGGTCAGGAAGGCTAAACCAAAGATACACATGGAGCATTAGAACTTTGTTTTCTTTTTAAAGTATTCTTGTATCTTTATTCATGGCACTTCAAATAAATGCCAGTAAAATCACTCCTTTCTTACTTTGCAGAAGGAGTAGAAGATACCTTTGCAAAGACCCTTAAGCTTTTCTATTGTATTGTTTTCCTCAGATGTCTATTAAATGTCTTCTACTGAAAAATAATACAAAAGTACAATTTTAGGGTGAGACAGCAAAGTGATGTGGTAAAGTGTAATAAACACTAGAAAGCTTTAAATTAATAGTTCCATTTTAGGTAGTATATTAGATCTGGATACAAGTGAGTTTTAAACTCCTATTAGGCTCAAAAAACCCTTTTTTGAGGGCTGGAAGAGAACATATTTGTCAGGTGTTTTTGGTGTCAGTCAATCAGCATACATACTAATTGTTCTCATTTCATTTAGGAAAATGCAACAAAATTTGCTAATCAAGCATACTGCAAATGTGGGTTTGCTATGAAAGTAAGAAAGAAAACACTTTGAGGATAAGACTGCGTGGGCCAGTACTTTGCTTAAATACTGATGGACCTGGTATTTGGCTTTTTCTGCTATGCTGTGTTAAAATTTTGCCTTAAACAGCAGGCTTCTGTTTTTAACTCTTTACTGGCTGTTACACACTGTCACTATGCAATTTAACAGAACTTTGTTAAATGCAGGTAACTCAGAAGGTGTTTTGCTGGCTATTCTTGGGGGTTTGTTTGGAATTGGTTTATTTGCTGTTTTGTTTTTTTTAAATCTGGATTAACTTGCTGCAGCAGTTTGACGAAAATTAGAAAAAAGCATTAGTAATACCCTCTATGATCCCATGTCTTGAGGCTGGCAAGGTGTATGTAGTCTTTGGAGAATGTATGGGACGTATTTTAGGAAACAGCATACTTTCACATGCGAGGAGGTTATAACAGATGTTTCAGCCACAGACTTTCCAGTGATAAATTAACCCAGAACCCCACTGGTAACTGTAGCATATAGGTTACATCAATTTAGTGCTTAAACTTTGAGAGAAGGCTGGCAGTTTAGTACAGAAGTAGCACTTCCATTGCTCTTTTTCTGAAGAACTGCAAATGGAGATGTGCCTGAATGTAACTTACAACACTACAGCATCAGCATTGAGTTTGTGCCTTGTAAGTTTGCACTGGCTGTAGATAGGAAACATCATTAGGATTATCTAGAATACTCTTATCTTCCATTATCATGTACAACTCTATCCTGCAAATGCTTTGTTTAACTTGTATTAAAAGAAATTTGCACATTTTAGGTGTGTATGTTCTATATACATATACACATACTTGATCATCTTTTGAAGGGGTTTGGTTTCTCTTCTTGTACGTATTTTGTGTACTTTATAAATCATAGGATGGGTGACATTTTCTGTACTTAAATGAAGTAAAATGTTATAGTACAACATCATCTATGTTCTTTGAGTATTTCTTCAATGTTATGTTCAAGTTTTTACTGCTTTATTATTTTTTAGACTTGTTTCTGTGTTCAATAGCTAAACAAAATATTTAGTTAAAAATTCTTTGATCTGCAAGGTGCTGAACTTTTGTTTACTAACATGACGAAAAGTTCTTTCCAAAATCCTTCAGTTACAGCTTTACCTTTGTCTAACATCAGAATATGTAAATGTGAATCAGTGGGCTGCAAATCTTTCTGTCTACCTTTGTGGGGACAGCAGGAGAGGGAGTGAGTGAGGGCAGGAATTCCAGTGTAGGGAGGTGCAGGTAGCTGTGATTAGTAAACTTAATCGTCATTGCAACAAGATCACTTTTTTGTAGTTTTCTCTTGTGAACACTTTAGAAGTGAGCCACATACTAGCAGGGCTGTCACTCAGGTTTGAAACTACTATCTGAAGTACTTGTCTCTTGACCTTTTTTAAAATGAGAGTCCTTATTGCAATCTTAAAATTCTCAGGAACATTCTCTTTTTTTTTTTTTTTTCCTTTCTGCTGTAAGCTGATTTGTCCTATGGGTTTCTAGAAGCTTAACTGTGTAATCTCTTATCTTTAATGTAAAAGAAAAGTATACTGTATATTTTAAATTTACATCTTGCTGCTTGCTCATTTGTGGGATGACATCTGTAACAGAACCTTTAATGTTTGATGTTGAAAGTTGTTTTTAGAAATATATTCCAAATAAACTTTGCTGCTTGGACTTGCAGCTACAAGGACAATTTTTGATTTGCTGTCTTTGTAAAATAACAATAATATATATCACAGAGCCTCTTAGCTAAGTAATCCCATAATAATTATACCCAAATTGGGAGGGAGGGACATGCAAAATCACTTTTTAGTTTTCAGTGTTAATTGAAAACTCTCTAAATGAAAGAATTTATGAAAGGTTATATGTCTGTAAATACTGGATAAATTAGTTGTATATTTTTAATGAGTATGATTTTTGGCTGGTTAGCTTACCGATTTTTTTCATAACTTCTGGTGTTACTGCTTACTGTGACTGCAGTATGAAGAAATGTCATTTTCCTTCCTGTGTGTAAAATAATTTTTCAGTTAAATCACTTATATGGATGCTTGTTGTGTTCTTCACAGATGTTTTCTTCACAATGACATTAAATTTTGGATTTCCTGGTATACCTCTTGATGCATATACTCATAGGGTTAGAAGAGCAAAGTAAATTAACTCCTTACATTGTTTCCTATATTGCCTGACTGACCTCAAATTCCAGAGTCTTGTTTCCTCCCTATTTTTTTACCTTTTGCCTTTTTATCATTCTCTAGCATGACAAAAACACACAAATCTATGAAGTTTTTCATAAATCTCTTTAAAGTTTTTCTTTTTTTTTCTTTTTTTTTTTTCATATCTACTGTTCTCTGAATATACTTATATGCTTTTGTTTTAATTACTGGAGCAGAACACATGTAGCTGAGGAATCTGCTTTTGTTCATGCTCCTGCCTATCAGAGTTTGCTTTTTTTGTCAGCTGAAGCAAAGAAGCTGCTGAATGTTTTCTGGTCAAGTATTTTAATCTACTTTTGGGTTTATTTAGTCTTCTTAATAAGAATATTCCAATTTTTTGTTGTTGTTTTTATTTCTGAGGATTATCTTGACAGGAAGCTTTTTAATAGTTCTGAATGTGTTGAAATATATGGGAACATCTTCATTTCAATGTTTATTCTTTCCTTCCTCCAGAATGACGAACTTGTTTCATGATTGGCTTCCATACATGTTTTTGGTCTTAACCTGTTTCATCCTAGTAATCATGGTTGACTTAAAGCCATTCCTGTAACTTACGTAAACTATTGCAAGAACTCAGTGGACTGTTTGTTTCCTACTGTGCTGCTGATAATTCATCCTTATCAAAACATTGTTCCTTTTAGTCTTGAGTAGGCAGCTTTTGTTGTAGCTCTTACGGCATGGCTTCAGTGCTTACCCCTTCAATTTTTCTTTAGCTTTTTATTAACATTTTAATCTAGAGATTTTATTCCACAAATCCTCTGCCATCATAATTAGCTTCGTAAAAACTCTTAATTGTTCGTTCATCCTCTGTCCTGGCATTTGTGTAGTGACAGCCCAGGTATTAGATAAGATTGTCCTGTTTTTATCTTTTGGTCCCTGTGACCTAATTACAATTCTTTCTCTCCCTCCCTACCTCTGCATACACACACACGCCCTTCTGATGGTAGCTTTTTGACTAGGTCACTGTTTCGTGCCATTTTGTTTACTTGCCTTTGCATCCTTTATCCTACCTAAGTGGCTCCAACTTGATGAATGAACACTCAAGGATAGTTCTTTTTTTCATCACATCAACTCCGTGTTTGGGGATGTTGGAGTCCACCTGTCTGTACCACCTGTGCACGGTATCTGCCACATGTACATTTTCTGCTAGTCTTTTGCAGAAATATGTGACATTTTTGGGCTCATTTATTTGAACTTCTCAACCATTAGTCATGAAAACACAGTACAATGTCCTATGTGCATCATTGCAGGAGTTAAGTTCCCTTCTAAATACGCTTTGGTTGTGTTTTGAGATGTCTCCAAGAAGTAAGTCACTGACACCTGAGCATAGGCCTGATGTTGATAATGAAGCCAGGATTTTGTTTCCTGCTTGTTGACCTATTACCAGGCACTGTGATGTGAATTGGCAAGATTTGCTTTTGCTTGCCCTCCCTCCTCCTCTGCTGCCTCAACTCATTTAAATCCAAGCTATTCAAGGCAGGACTTTGCTTTCAAACATGCTCAGTGTCACATGCGTTCTGTAAACTATAAACAGTAATTTCCTCTGACTCACTCTGTTGTCGGCCGATGGCCATCCACAGGTAATTTGTTACAAAAATCTCGGATGGAGCACTTGCCTTCTGCTGCCTCTCTGTCCGTGTCTCAGCAACAACAAGACAGCTGGGAGAGGGACTGAGAAAGTTGCTATAAATATCACCATCTCATGCAGGAAATATAATGGCAAGTGAGGACTGTTACTTGCTGCTGTGACTTAGGCTCTGGCAGGGTCAAGTGAATCATTTGCCCAATAGAAAGTTAGGAAAACATGAAAATTAAAACTATATGAATTCAAATTATAATTTCTGCTTCCTCTCCTCCTTGAAGGCTTGAGCGTAGGCTGTAGCTGGGAGGCTGTGACCTATCAAGATGGATTTTTTAAGTAAGATTTTAGAAAATCTGGAAAAGTAGCTGATTACTGTTTTCAATTGTACCATTTAAAATACCAGTTGAAATGCTTATGCTCTTGCTTGACTGAGCATGAGCTCAATTGGAGTTTTAATGCTGTTTTAATGAATTAATCGGAGCTATTAATTGCTCTGTAGACAACTGAACAGCAGAGAAATTACTGTTGTTTCCATCTTTACACCTGCTGTTGTTTTGATGTGGAGTGGTGTGTTTCCATCCAGCCTAGCTCTGTCTCTATAATTTAAAAATGTTTTCTTCTTATTTGTTCTTACCTGTCCAGAAACCTTATGCACATGATGCACGTGTCTACTGTCAGGATGGAAATAAGAACGTGCTGTGCCTGCCTGACAGCAAACCTACTGTAGTTGCAGCATAGCAACGATTTCCACAGGAGCCACAGGGCTGCTGACAGAAACTAAACCCTTCTATCTGCCCTTCACCTTCACTGTCCCTTCACCAGCTTCAAGACGGAGAAGGGGTGACCATATAAATAGATACTGCCATTGCCCAAACTCACACAGAGGCCTGTGATACACGTGCACACCCATATGTACAAATGCCTCAAAAACCCACCGGTGCCTGTGTGATGACCCACGGAATGCACAATGGGTAGGCACTGCAAAGTTACCTTAATCCAGCAGTTGTAGCACTGCGAGGTGCTGGCTCATTTCAGGTTTAGGTGGGCTCAGTCCAGCTGGGAGCCAAGTTATTGGGATTTGGGGGATGGTGAAGGCATAGTGTTGTTATTCTTCCTGGGCAGTTTGAGGCTCTACATAGTGTGAATGAATCTTCAGAGACATGTGCAGGGTCTGTGCTTCAGATCTGTAGCTGGCACAGGGTGCAAATTGACTAATGAACAAGGGCAGCGATGCTGATGCTCTGGGCTCCTATGGGGTTCTGTCCTAGCTGTTAACAATGTAAAATGGTTTCCACAAGCTTTGAGGCTATTTGACTTATTCTCTTGGGCCTTTTGTGTAAAGCAGGCTCGCTTCACTGCAATAGATACTGGAAACGCATGATGCTTCTTAGAAGAAGAAAAAGGTTCTGATGAGAATTTTCCTTTGATGTGAATGTTAATTGGCAATTTATGCCTGCCTCTTTCCTGTTGCTTTTGACTGATTTTCTCTTTTTTTGCTGTTCTCTCTAATTTCAGTTTCTTTCTTTTTTTTGTCTGACTTACCCTCTGTCCTTCACACCATTTTTTTTTCTTTCTCAAATGTAAGATAAGGCACTGATTTCTTTTTAAATCCTATTTCAAAGCTCTTTATGCTCTGATAATTCTCCAGTGTTAATAGCAAAGCAAGCTTATATACAACAAAGCAAAAGCTGACAGAGTGCCTCTGATTTCCGTTTTTCCCTTAAAAGCAACAGGCCCATCTGTACATGCTGTCCTTTCCCGGGCTGACAGCAGGAAGGTAATGAGCTGTACAGTTAGAGGGTGAAGATAGACTTGGAGGAGCACAAGCAATGCTGAGGTATTTGATAGCAATGCAAGGGGAAGAAGCAGTTGAATTTCAGCAACCTATTTTGTACCTGTCTCTTGGGTTAGAGGGGAAAACTGAGCTATGTACAAGACGTCTTCTAAATTTCCATTTCATAGCAGCAACTCCTCTGCAGTGCATGCCAAAGATAATTTGTTAGGGATTGATGACAAGGGCAGATGTTGTGTAATTTTGTTGAATAAATAAACACCAGCCTCTTGCCAGTGTCAATATCCTGTGCGTTACCTGTAACTGGAAACAGACTTAAAAGATTGAGCAAAGTTGTCTGAATTGCTGTGACAGAGAACCTGACATGAACCTGGAGAATGTAATCTCAGTTCTTCTGGTAATTTTTAGAGTGCAGCTACAAAGCAAAGAGCAATGTACAAAGTACAACACTGTTCCACAAAGCAACATGGGGTAGGGTCACAAAGAGGACCTGGAGAGCAATGCAATAGTTTGCAAGCACAGAAACTTCCTAAGATCACCTACAAAAGGTAAGTTTTTGAGAGATAAGAGGCCTACCAAGACTACAAATCCTTAATGCGACCTTTTGTAATAAGGTAGTCATATGAATGTGAGCATGTTTATATGCTTGACTGAATAACTTGGAGTGGTATAACTGGTAGCTTAACCTTGAAGCAGAGAAAACTCACAAAAGTTTAGGACCTGTCAATCTTTTACCTAGAGATATGTGTTTCCAAGCACAAAATTATACCTAATTTTGAAAAAGAACAGGAGCAGCTTCATCACCAAGCTGCTCAGCAGAAATCAAGTAAAGAAATAGGCCAGAAGTTGCTGGAAAGTCTAACTACAAAAATTTTCTCTATCTGGCTAAAAAGTGAAAGCATTCACAAAAATACATATGCAGGAAGGTAATAATGACAGTAATGAAGGTAAAGACTGTCTCTGAGGGAGTGCAAAACATGATACAAACATCAAACAAGCAATGCAATACCTTCAATAGTAATTCCTAAAGGACGTAGTTGAAAACAGCCAGAAAAGGCTTCCTTTCTCAGCTGTCCGCCTAGAATTTCTACCTGAAAACCTAAAAAAGCATAGTGACCAAGGAGGTAATTTCTCCATGGGTAAAATTCTGTATTAAGGTTCCCCTTGTCACAGTATCATAATATGAGTTTAGAGATGGTAGCTGCAACAGCTGTGGATTTTCTAGACAGGTAGGGGGCAAGGGCAGGCAGCACCATGGCAATCCTCAAATTACTCTTATCGGAGTTTGTTAAGTGGCAGAGGGGTTTCTTAGGTCTACAACACTCTTCCCTTTCTCTCATTATCTAGTTTTCCAGCAGGAGGTATGTGTCATCCCACAGTAAAAACAGCGAGGGCATCTTCTCCTCTTCCATCCCCCTGAAGGATAGATTCCCTGTCAACACACATCTTTGATCCCTCTGGTTGGCAGATCCTTGGTTTATGCACTCAGCAGTTCAGCTCCTCCTTAGGACACTGGGGAAAGGGGGTGGCTGCCACCAGATGGAGAACTGTGAGGCAGGGTAGGAGCTGCAACTGGTTTTGCTGGCAAAGAAGGAAAGGTCATACTGCAGCACTGAGAAGTGGAAGGCTGCAGGGGGAAGGTGTGGAAAGCCAGAGCAACTCCAGAAATGGCTGCCGTGTGTCACATCTTGAAATACAGTTAATGATAATAATGGCTCTACAGACCAATTTTAGGATGAAGATCTTCAAAATACAAGGACTAAGCTTTCTCCAATGAAGACTATGTCTGCTTATCAGAAGAATTATCACTTTTCATCAGGAATAAAAGAATCCTCTCACCCAGCACTCAAGGTAGATTAAGTAGTGGAGAAAATCATACTCATTACACCTGAGAAGAAGGTAATTTTGGTGGAACCACATTTTCAAACTCACCAGTGTATTGCTTCTACTCACATAGTGTATTTTCCTATACGTGTTCAGTGATTGTGGCCCAGTAGTGGGTTCCCAGGGGCTGGGTGCAATAAGGTGGAATGAACAGTGAGGCACTGGGTGTATTGTTACAGGATCAGGTGAACACACGTCTCTACATCTTCATCCAGTCAGACAGCTGCTGTTATCTATAATATTACCTCTGCTATCTGAACTTCCATTGTAACCATCTGCTTAAATATAATTTTTGAGGTGAAAAGACCAATTCAGAATGAGTGCTCTTACGTCAAGAGACAAAGTGGATGTCCCTGGGTGAAAAGCCTGCATTCACTTCTTGTAGATACTTAAGTGTATTTTTAGCACTTAGCCTTTCAATGCAAAGACCAGCCATAGCCTGTCCCCTCCTGTGCCTGTTCCTGCTCGCTTTCAGCAGTACTTTTCCATGCCACCTGAGTAGAGGTAGGCTGCTCAGCCTTCTCCAACCCACAATCCCCAGCATCCCGAGGAATATTTAGCAAGCTAGAGGAGTCTCATGTCCAAGTGTGAACAGCAAATTGTTCCAGTGTGAAGTTTGGTATAAGTAGGCTTACCAAATGAAAAGAAGCACAGATGTTAAATGAAGTTCAAAATCATCTTGGTCCCAAGTTTTATTTATGCCTTTTTAAATCAGACAGTACAGATTTGCTTTTACTACTGGGTTGTCATTAATTTTATTTCAATAGATCTATTGCTCAATATGCAAAATATCAGTACAGTTACTTCTTCAGCATAAAATAAAAAAATAAATTATATGATAGTTCAGAATTTAGACGTAGTTAATTTTGGATATTGGTTTTTCTTTTTTTTTTTTTTAACAACTCTGTCAAACATGTTATGCAGTTAAATAAGTTTGAAGAACAGTGTGAAGAAAAAAATTTGATTTAAATAGTGCTTTCAGCATTTTTGTTTCTATACTGTAAATCACAAAACAGCTGCAGAAGCCATGAGGAACTGGGCTGGTGACTCCTGGAGTAGCTGGTGGTGAGAGCACTGGGATCCATCCCTGCTGCAAGCGAGCATCTTCTGGATGGTATGCTGAGTACAGCAGCTGGAAATTTCCTTCTAAGAAAACCCACAAGATTGGCTGACATTTTTCCAGCAGAGAGTTGGACAGGGCATTCCAGGAGCTGTGTTGCCCTGCAATACAATGACAATTCTGTGATCTCTGCTCAGCATGACAACCAGTACATAAGCTGTTGTACAGCTACAGGAGGGCTGCTTTTCTGTCTGGGGGAAGCACAGCCAGGCAGATAACTGGAAGACAATGTTTCAATCACACTACATTAGTCGGCACCATTTACAGGCTTTCACCTCAGTTCCTCTTTCCCAATTATCCTCTGTGGGCAAAGGTCAGGGACAGACAGTAGAGCCTTTTCTGATCACGTATTCTTATGTTCCTATTAAGTATTCTTCCTCAAGGGACAAGGGATCAAGAAAGTTGATTGATAGGAACCACCTATTTAGGCTGCCATTATTCTAAAACCTGGACCTTCCCAGGAATCCCAGAATTACTAACATGGCTCTAATCTCTTGTAACCATTAATGCTAATTTCTTAAGAGGGCTGTTGGATGCCACACCTATGCTTGCTACAAAACAAACAAACAAACAAAAACCCAAAACAACAACAAAAAAAAACAAACAAAAAAAACCACAAGGGGGCGGGGAAGGCTAGAAGACAAAGCAAGTCACTTGGGACAGATAAAAGAAAAAAGTTATTTTCCTTGGCCATGGAAGTTACTTTTTCACTTTTTTTTTCTTTTTCTAAATGCAGTAGGACAGGCTGGATGCAAATCACATAAAGAATTCTCCAGCTGTATCACAGTGTAGCCTATGGATCCTGATCTCCCTTCCCTCTTCCTGATATGCAGAAAACACAACCAGAAAATTCAGTAGATGAATAGTTGGGCACAATACAAGTGACTCCAGCTGGAGGCTGCAACCATGCTACCTGCTCTTCCAAAACTTCGTTTCTTCTGAAGGCCTCTTAAAGCAAGGCATGTTTCTTTTACATGTACCTGACATGTTTTGGGAACATTTGTCTTTCAAGATCAAAAGGACATTCCTAATATCGGCCACTTGTCCTGTAGTATTAGCAGTTCACAAACTTGTTTCCACGTTTAAATGACAGCTTTGGTTCTATAGTTGCCACACTGACTCATATTGAATATCTCAACCTACAATATTGTCACTGTAAAGGTCTGTTAAAAGATTTAAATTAACAAAACTGAGGAAGCAAAAAACCACAGCTGCAAGAGTTTTTACAGTTTATCTGCTTGCATCTACTTGTACTGTATTCCCTGTTCTTCTCTAAGCACATCACTGTTGTATTGAAGCTTCTCCTGCAGATTAATTAGCAAATAAATGAGCATGCTTTAACCATTCTTTTTCACTCCCTATCCTCAGGGTATACACAAGCATTGGTCAGATTGCTCTAGAAAATTATACACGTTGTGATGTTATTTATGAAGGTCAGATTAATTAAGTATTGCTTTATGTATAACTGCAGTTTGGAGTGGTGTTATGATGTTTACGTTAGTGTTCAATTTCCAGTTCCACAGTCATTGAGAAAACAGTTCTATTGTAAACAATTCCCTTGTGCCAGGAATGCATGTTCCAGGTGAATGAGGTCATGAGTGATGAATACAAACCAGGTAAGTTGGGAGGGCAAACATTAGTTTCCCTTAGGATTCTTTAAAAGAATCAAAAAAGTCTGCTGGGGAATACTTTGGTAAATTGTATGCAGTTCATAAGGTCTTCAGGTTGGAATACACTTCTCACCCAGAAATACACAACACTTTAAAATGCAAAGAAGAAAAGAAGTGCAAACATTATCAGAGTTGCACTGTCAATCCCAAGGTTGTTAAGGTGACCTCTTAGCCAAAAGAAAGAAGCTGTATGGATTTCTCCATGAAATCTACTATAATGCAACTCCACCTTACTCTAGAAGGGCTTTTAGTGTTCACACAGTGAACATAACTGTGACTGAACAGGTCCATAATGAGGATTCTCAAGGTCCCCTACCAATATGTTTAACCTTCATCTTACTAGGAGTTAAGTGTAGATGATTTTTTGCACTCACGTCCTCACCTCACCTCAGTCTTGAGAGTTACATTGTGAAAGACAATTATATCTCTCTGCTTTGCTTTATCTCTATACTTCTTTGAAAGTCTCAACATCTTCCATGGTGGAAGTCTATAAATAGCCCATAGTTATTATCTGATTAATCTCCTCTTTTGTGTCAATTTGATATTGTTGGAAAGACAACATATGTAGACTGTCCTGTACGTAAAAGAGGAAATGAACACATTTGGTTGCTGCTTTTTCCTGTTCACATCCTCTTTTAACTTCTGCTAAGAACATAATTAACATACTTTTCTTAGATGGATCGCTAATCAACTTCCATTGTTATCAATGTAGCAGCTAGCATTTTATTATGCACAATTTCTTCCTCTTATTTGCTTGTACCTCCATCTCTGTGGCACTGGACTCAAAATGCCACCAAAGACATATTTCAGTGCAACCCCATTTCAAGACTAATCCTTGGTTTTCTCATCCTTTTACTGCATCAAATTCAGGTTCTTTGTTCTCACCCTGAAAACTGCATAATCCCTGCCCACAACTCTGTTTCCATTTCCACCTACTCACTACTTCTAATCTCCTCTCCAATACTATTTTCACGCCCTTCTGCACACCCTCTTGCCTGGGGGATTTTGGTTTTTCTTTTTCTTTTTTTTTTTTTTGGTAAACTGTTTTATACAAGTCAACGTCTGCATATTAATTAGTGAGAAAAAATAATTTGAATGAGTTTTTCAGTTACAAATAATTATCCCTTAAATTAAAAAAATACCAAATGCAGGCATTTGTAATAAATAAATATCTAAATATCTGGATAAATATATGGAATTATTTTATTCAGACTGCTCTGGAAGAGTTGCTTGTTTTAATATTTGTTCTAATATTACGCCTTTCAGATTAAACCCATACTTTTATCTTCTTTTAATGTGAATAACATGAAAAACCTGCAGTTTCACCCAGCAGGGATCACAACACTGAAAAAAGAATTCCGATATAGGAGAAGAGAGCAGCATGAACTTCAGCTGCAGCCAGCAGAACCTGGTGGAGCTCGACTGCGCTGCAAACCAAGTCTCACAGAATCTGCATCTGTTTTTACTGGAGGCAGTGATGTAAAATAGGCTTTAAAGCATGCTGTGATAAAGTCTGTTCATTATATTTCATAAAACTTTTATGCTTTCTACGTCACTGACACACGATGTTTTCCCATACAAGGGAGAGGTCTGTGCTCTCCATCCCTTTACAACTGCACATTGCAGGAAGGTTCTGACACATCTCCACCTTTTTTGTCGCATCAGTTGGTGACCTCGGGCAATGTATTAAAAAGTTTGTGTACAAACAGGTGCTTAATATTTAATACATTTTTTGTAAGCGCATGAGAAAGGCAAGATAAGAGCTAGATACTGCCATACTTTGGCATACTTTGACAGGCTGAGAATCACAGAATCACAGAGGTTGTTAGGGTTGGAAGTGACCCCTGGAGATCATCCAGTTCAACATCCCTGCCAGGGCAGGGTCACCCAGAGCAGGTGACACAGGAACGCGTCCAGGTGCTGTTCGAATGTCTCCAGAGAGGGAGACTCCACAACTTTCCTGGGCAGCCTGTTCCAGTGTTCTGCCACTCTCAATGTAAAGAAGTTCTTCCTCATACTGAGGTGGAACTTCTTGTATTTTAGTTTATGGCCATTGCTCCCTGTCCTCTTGGCACCTGCCTTTGAGATATTTCTATGTATTGATGAGGTGCCCTCTCAGCCTTCTCTTCTCCAGACTGAACAGGCCCAGTTCCCACAGTCTCTCCTCACAAGAAGATCCTCCAGTCCCTCAATCATCTTTGTGGCCCTCCACTGGACCCTGAGAAAGTGAAGCTGAGCAAGTTGTGCCTGTTCAGCCTGGAAAAGAAACGCTGCACAAAGACCTCCTAGCAGCCTTCCAGAATCTGAAGTGGACCTACATGGAAGATGGAGAGGGACTCCTTGTCAGGAATTGTACTGACAGGACAGGGAGTAACGGGTACAAACTGAAACAGGGGAAATTTAAGTTACATATACAGAAGAAATTCTTTATCTGAGGGTGCTGAGGCACTGGCCACGGGCTGCCCAGAGAAGCTGTGCATGCCCCATTCCTGGAAGCGTTCAAGGCCAGGTTGGGCGCGGCTTTGAGCAACCTGGTCGAGTGGAAGGTGTCCCTTCCGTTGGCAGGCTCTTTGCAACTAGATGATCTGTAAGGCCCCTTCCAACCCAAATGATAAACCAACATCACTTTTTTCCCCCCTTCCCCGGCCGAACCCGGCTGTTCCCGCCCCACGGGCGGGGCGCTCAGGGCTAACCCCGAGCTCACACGCCTCCGCGGC
>VZRE01001317.1:37004-61551 GCA_013396775.1 Cephalopterus ornatus
CTCGGCCTCGGCGCTGGGGGAGGCGGGGGGGCTTCCGAGCCGCCCTCCCCCGGCCGTGGTGTCCGCTGGGGAAGGGACGGACGGACGGAGCCGGGGAAGCCGCTCCCTCCGAGGCGGGGGCGCAGGCTGCGGGAGGAGCCGTGGGATGGCTGCAGGAATCCCGCTGCAGGAGCTGGGGGAGCATCTCGGCGGCGAAGGGAGGTTTGGGGGGTGCAGCGTGCCCGAGGAGGGGCTGGCGGCCGGGGAGCCTCAGCGCCAGGGGGGCCCGCGGGATCGCGAGGAATCCTGGCGAGCTGGCGGTGACACCCCGAGCTACCAAAACGCAGGAGCCACAGGTCCCGGGTGATAAGGAAATGACCTGTCCCGATGGCTCTGACAACCGCTGTGTGTCCCGGTTGGCTTAAGGCGATGGTCTGAGTCACCATCTTCCAGTCTTTTAACGCTGGCTTTTTGAGACATTCCTTTTGCGCTCTCCAAGTCACTGGTTACCTCGAGTTTTGTTTTCTTTTAGCATCTCCCAAGATATTTAAGTGGGTGGGGTGGAGGTGGGGGTTCGCTCATAAACAAAAGGAAAAATGCATTGTTTCCTTTGTCTAAGAAACCAAGCCAGGTATGAGGAAACGGGAAAAAAAAGCTGATACAAAGGAAGTGGTCAGATGGCACTGGGGCATCTTTTCATCTTTAAGCACATAGATATCGATGTCTTTGAGCAGTATTTTGACAAGATGGTAGAAAGTAAGCCTTTTAGAAAGAAGCCTTCAGAAGAACGTGTTGTTAAAACAGTCCGTGAGGGCAACTTCAGAGGCTGTTACAGACCAATTATAGAATTTTCAACTTAAGTCAGCAGTCTTTTTTCTTCTAATTCTTTAGAAAAAATATTTTTTCTTCATGCCTTACAGATATGGTTAATAGATGTTGGAGTTTTGGCTAAGTAACTGACTCTGTCTGCCTTTTGGGATAGGAATTGGAAGTAGAAAACTTGTATGTTTTTCCCCTCTGTCCTCTCCCAGAGTCATTTGTTGATGGAAGCACTTGCTGTGTTAAGCAAGACATGGTTTCTGGAGAAATCATAGAATTATAAGAGTCTCTTATTCCTAGAAAAGAATAGGACTGCTATTCAGAGTGAGAGTCTGCAGAACTCTGGATTACTCATCGTCTAATCTTGTGGGTTCCCCCTCTGCTCATATCTGCAATGTATTTTTGTGGCCCCAGTTAGCATCATTAAATTAAAACGACTTCTCTCAAATTGGCTCAGGCATCAGGTTTAGCTTATTTTAAACAAAATACCTTTTAGACGTTTAATACTAATTTTTTGATTTTTTTATTTCTAGCATGCCTAGGAAAATGTTCTCAAATAAAGGGTATAAAAGTTACTTTTGTGCTGTAGAGCTGCTGCTCCTTGTGCTGAACTTCTCTATGCTTTGAAATTCAGAAGACTGTTTTATACATCTTTTATTTTGCTTATTTTGCCATTGGCTTTAACTCTCTCCTTGGATCTCAGGCTACACACTAGTACATGTCGTTGATTCTGTAAGATTAAGCTATTATTTTGGTAGCTGCTTATAATGGTAGGTAGGAATATGAAAATAAGATAAGAGTCACCGCTGCTTCATGTGCACTGTACTCACTTGTATCACATTTAACTGCCCGTTGTCAGGGATGTTACACCTGTTCTATACATGTTCTCTCTGCCCTTTCTTTTCATTTTTCTACAAAGGTACTTTTCTCGATGGAAAAGAATGCAACAAAAACTTAAGATGTTAGTGCAAAAGCAGCATTCTGTAAATTTCCTGAGTGACGTTTGAAAGCTGTCTTTGATGAAATTTTATTACTAGTCCCTTCCCCTCGTTTCAGCCTTAATCTTTCTAAAACCAAGTTAAAATTTATGGGAAAAAACCCCAGCAACAACAACAACAAAACAAAACAAAAAAACCCCACCAAACAAAACCAAAACAAAACACCAAAACGCTGATATCTCAGTGTTATGAATGCAGTTTATCAAAGTTTGTGGATTAGCAACAGCAGGAAATGTCAAGATGTTATCTGCTTGGGACTGTCTCCCATGCAGATTGACAAGAACCCTTTCATGTGAGTGTAGTTCAGGATGGTCGTGCCAAATTCTCCTGCACGTGGGTCATCTTTAGTCCAGAAATAGTTTCCCCACTTCTGCCTAGAACCTGACTTGATAGATAACTGCAGCCAACTTTAAGGCTGGCCAGTCTTGGTGTCTCGACATTGTAGCTCCTGTGTTGGGACTGATATGATCTGTGGTTTGGATACATCCAAGTGGTTTGACAGGAGGTCATTTTGAGTCTAGTCAGGCATCCTAACCACATAGAGCAGATTAAAGGGATGTTCTGTTTCAGTAGAACTACATAGCTACGTAGCTTCTGTCTGGAGCACTGTCTGAAAGCACGAAGCCAGCCTGCATCCAGTTCTAACTAAAAGCTAATAAGTTCTATTGGAGATACCATACCAAGTTTTGATTTTGATCATTCCTGGTGACAGTTCTGTTAATTTGGAGTTGGACTCTCTCATCAATTGAAGTGAATTTCCAATATCTCAAATTTGAAACTCAGAGCAATTCCTTGTACCTCAGCCCACTATTTCCATTTATAAGGGGGGACGAAAACCCTAAAGCTGAACTCTGTTATCAAGAATTGTAGGTTCCGAAGTTGGAGCCAGGTGCTTTTTTGAACAGCTAGTTTGGTGTATTCTTAAACATAGAAACAGCTCAATAAGACTGCTCAAGACTCGGTAGTGCTGCATTCTGAACATCTTGAGTTAATACTAGGATTTAATTGTTCCTTCTTGTCGAGAAGTTAGTCTGTGATTTGAGTTGCACTGACCAGATTTTTTACTTTTGCTAACTCCTTTGGTGCTAGGTTACAGTGAAATTTAAAAATGAGATCAGTGGCAATTCAAATGTTGGGTACAAATGAGATACAGTAGCAGTGTAGAACCATTGGCCACAATGGTAAGTAACCATACTAATGTAATTTAATGACATTAGATATGTGCTCTTCTGTTAGTTCTGAGCATCTATGTTAGTAACTTAGCTACCTAACAGACTTCATAGATTTGCTTAGGCCAACTTCACTTTTTCACTAGTGTTAGGGATTTTTTTTACCTTAGCGTTCATGGTTAATGTTTCTGAAAAATGTGTGTATTAGTAACAACCTCCCACATGCTCGTAACAGCCTCCCACCTAAATGCTAAAGTTCCCAGCTAATTGATACTTCTTTTTGTCATCGACCAATCTGACATGAACCCTATCCAGTGTTCTTGGGTATGACTGTAAATAAAAACTTCCTTTTTCCGTTTCTTGCATGACTTCAGACCTTGTCTTTCTGAAATGAATATTAGCATTGTTTGCCACGTTGTGGCTATGGAACTGAGATCTGACCAAATGTATCACACTATTTTAATCTTTTCAGATATGTATTGAAATCTTGCAATCTACTTTAAAAACTTCAGTGTATTTGTGACTTCTTTCCATAACAAAGCATTAAATTAATTCTGTGGTTCCTCTTAAGTTCCAAATCATTAATTAATACTCGCAACTCTTGCGGACTTCGTTTACTCTGAAAGCAGTCATCCTTGGTTCATAATCTACAGACCAGGCTTCACATCTCTAGAATAGGACACGCATCTTGGAGTCATCCTCAGAGGTTAGTGTAGTGTGAAGCTAATCTTGCAGAGTCAGTTAGAAGTTAATCTGAAGCAGTTCTCTCTAATAACAGAGGAAGCTTAAAGAGCTGAAATTAGTCTTTGTGGATGTTACACCCATTCTTGGCCCAGTTGTGGCTGAAGATGAACCAGTCAGAAACCATGGATAGTGTTGTAAATCTTTGCTGGGATTATTTGATATGCACTAAGCTGTATTTGAAAGTAAGTGGTAAAATACTCAAATGAAAGAAGAGTTTAGTGACTCATGGGAATGTACTTCTGACTCTTCTGACATTACTGCCTCCAGGAGTGGAAAGAATTTTGTGGATAGTGCATCTCTGAATACAAAGCTGAGGCATTGGCAAGTGAGATGACATAAGGCTTTTGATAGGGTGTGTAGGGATCGGGATCTTTGCTCTTACACTAATTAGCTTAATGCCTCCATTTTTTTAAAATGGAGGTGGTGTGTTTCTCTGGAGTCTTTGGCAAGGTTTTGATAAGAAGCAAAAGATTATGATTTTCAGAGAATTCTGTATTTCATCTTTTTCCAGTTAGTAGGGAATTTGTGTTTCTTAACTCATTTCATCAACATGGGTTTTTTTTACAATGACTGCTTCTAGGTATTTTGTTCCAGTATTTTCTCAGTATGACTCTTAAGATGTTGTTAAAGAAAAATTCAATTAATTTGGGTATATAAGGAAGACACCAGCGTCTGTTTGAAAACCAAAGGCACATGCAGACTGAGAATGATCCAAGTCATCAAAGGGCATGTCAGGCAGACATTTTTATTTTAGTCAAAAAGAGAGAGCAGGGTTGTCATCTGCATCTTGTTCCACATGTAGTTCCTAAGTAGGTTTATTGAGGGTAGTGAGAGAGGTGGTAAGGTGACCTTAACCTATATATTGGTATAATTTGGCATGTGTCCTCCTTGTGATGGAGGACTGTAGTCATCTCTGCATTTGTCTGTAGACAAAATATTAACTTCCTGTTTACATATAAGACTACTTTGGTGTTACAGTTTGGAGGAAGAAGAAAAGGTTATAGAAGTTTAGGTGCTGGAATTGGCACTACATTGAAATTGGGGATGACACAGGGATAGATCAAGGTCCAGACTGGGGGACTGACAAATATACCACGGAGAGACAACTGTTGAATTAATGGCATTTTTTTTTAATAAGAAGTTATTTTCTATTTATGTTTATGTGATGATATCTTCAGAAGGCAATATGCAATTGCCAATTTTACAAATAATTTCTACTGTGACAGGTATGAAGGGGCGGTATGTAATTGTGTTATTATGACATTAATAGTGATTTCAAGCTTCTAGCAACATGCTTTTAGAAATAGCATACAGACTTAGTCAAAAGCATGTGAGAGCGCTGACGTGGGAGTGGGTCTAAGTGTGCCTGACATAAGAAATGAGCCAAAATTGCCACTGAGGTAAAACTGGGTTTGAGGTAGAAATAAACATTCATCAGGCCACTCAGATCATGTTTTTCATTCATACTCAATAAGTAAGCTAACAGTATCTTCTGTATTTGTATATCATCGTGTAATATTTTAACTTCAATATGTTTTTAAAATTTTCATTTTATTTGACTTGTACATATGGGAGAAGGAATGAGAATAGTGGACTAACACTGCCTTTTTCAAATAACTTTTAGGTAACTGGAGGCTCCAGTGGAATTGGAAAATGTATTGCTATTGAGTGTTATAAGCAAGGTGCTTTCATAACACTGATTGCAAGGGATGAGGTAAGTGTATGCGTATTTTCTACTGGCTAGACTCTGTTCACAAAATCTCTCTATATAGGTGGGGAATAATTTTGGAATTGATAATTATTCATACTTCTTTGGTGTATATTGTAAGAGGACCCTAGGCATTCCAAATTAATGCAATTGAATAGCAGAGGTGGCTGCCTTTTTAAGAAGCATAGCCCAACATGGAATTTGTGATTAGCATGCCTTAAAACTTTGCCAGCACTATTGCCTTGGTTAATGGCATTCATTATTTCACTTTGATCCGTGCCAGCGGACAAAAGCAGGAAAAACCCATATTCTTTAAAACTATAGACTTTCCCTACAGTGACAACTGGGGGATTAAAGACAATTCCTAAAATTCACAGAATATGTTGGTGTCTAGTCAGCATTATATCATATTTTTTACTAGTGAAAAACTCTTCATCAGCAAAAAGGATTGGAGGATCTGGAAGAAAAAGGATTGCTTTATCGGGTTTGTTTTTCTTTTTGGTTTGGGGTCTTTTTAACTAGAAGGTATTCAGATTTAGTTGGAATTACTCTGTTTTCAGAATGGGCTGTTATTTTACTTGTAGAGAAAAACCCAATTATTTGGGAAATAAAAGCACATAACTATTTTTTGACCCTCTGTCCCAGCTGTCTTTGATAATTTACTTACACTAGAGAACTTTGTATAACCTTGAATGTAGTCAGAATTAACAAAATTTTTCTTGAAAGGATTATGGCAACTTGAATTTACCAGATTTTAGGTTTGTTACTGTGATTTCATGACAGTGATTGTTCTTCAGAAAAGTTTATGTAACATAAATATAAAATAGAGCCAAAATTAAGGAGAAAAACTGTTTTCTACAGTGTTAGGTGCTCTCTGTAGTATGGAACAAAAGCATTAAATCTATAGCAGTCATTACTGGCTTTAGAGGACAAAGTGAAAAACAGATAAGTGAGCTCTGATAGCTTGATTAAATTTCATGTTTTGATCACATGTTCATAAGTCTTTAAAATTACAACACTAGAATGCTGTAACTAGTCAAGGAAACTGTGGGCTTTAGGGGATTTTTTTAAGCCTTTTTGAAGTACTGAAGACTAATATTGCTCTCAGAAATACAACTATTTAGCTGTCTTTTTATCCATTTCAGAACAAGCTGTTGCAGACAAAGAAGGAAATAGAAAAGTATTCTGTTAATGACAAGCAGGTAAGATCACAGCTAAGAAGGGGTGTTGTGTGTTTTGTTTAAGATAGTCACTACAACATAATTCTGTAGTCTTGTCTTTGAAACAAAGCTGTTTGACAAAAATGAGTGAGGACTCAGTATTTGAGTTCAAGAATCAGACTGTTTACAGGAGATGTTCTGAGCTCTTGCTATGTCTGATGTTGCCTAGCTAGTGCATTAGACTGCTTTTCTTAGTAAAAGATGTCTTCAACTGTAGGTGTAGCATGCTTTTTTTGATCAGTGCAATTTACTGTCACTTGATAAGCATTTTATTCTTTAAGATAAAGTAGAAGAACCAAATTTTTTTTCCTACAAATATCTTGCTTTTTGCATTTCATAGTTTTGCATTTGTTTTGGGAAAGAAGTGTAGGTATTTGTTCCCAGGTTTATTTTGCTACATCATGCTTGTGTTCCTTTTCCTGGCAAAGTACTATAACAGATACACAAGTTAAATTTGTGAAGTTCTGAGACTCAATAAACATAGAAGCTGCTTTGCTGAAAAGATAACACATTTGTGCATAGAGGCAATGATTTAGACCTTGCAGAAGTACTAACTTAGAGTAGGTAAGCTTGCTGTGTTCAAAACATGCAACTTTGAGGTGAATTGCTAAAACAACTTTTTCTCAGTACAAATAATGAAGGGAGAGGGGAGACAGTGTTGAAACTGTTGATACTTAGACTTCTCCTTTCTTGTGTTCCAGAACTTTGTTGATCATGAAAGTCACTTAGTAACTAAGTTAGTTTCATGATTACAAATAGAAGCAATTTATTTGTCCATGAAAAGGGATTTGAATCGATAAATTAGATATTCTGTTGAAAATAAGCAATGAAAGAAGTTGAATATTTGCAGGCAATAATGTTAGTACTAGTTTATATAGAATTTTCTTAATGCCTCCATTTATAAGATTTTGTCTTCACTTCCTTATATTTTTGTCAAATGGCTCAAGATGATTTTTTTTTCTGTGCATATTGCCTTACTCAGATCAACTTTGAAAATCTAAGCCATTTGAGGTGAGGAGAAACTGCATTTTGCCCATTAAAAAAAAAAAATCCCAGTAACCATTTTCTTTTAGCTGCTCTAGCAGTTTCCCAAGCTTAGCATTACAGTTAATCCCTTGTCAAACACTGTGTCAGGATGTTCCTGTTAAAATCTGTCCAAGCTTGATAGATGCAGACTTTTTATAAGAGTATTATTCGGTGCGTGTTCAAAAGAGTTTCAGTGAAAATCTCCAAAAGTACCTTCAAGGCTGAGCAAGTGTGGGCTCAATAGGACTGCTTTGGCAGAAGCAGCTTTAGGCTTGCAATCAGGTTAAGCAGTAGGCAGTGGAGGTGATAGGTAGGCTGCCTCTTCTGTAGCTATTGTTGAGTTGTGGACGTGGTCTCAGGGAAGTCTGGCTGATCTAAATGCAAAGAACAGAACCGGAGAAACTGGGGAATCTGGGGCAGAGCTTGCAGTGGAGCAGCAGATCAAAATCTGGAAGTGACAGTAGCTGAACCAAGAGAATCTGTACAAAAAGATTACTAAAAGAGTGTAGAGAATGATGATGTGTGGTAGTGGATAACATACACAGATTCTTATGTTTGATCACAGAATCGTAGAATGATTTGGGTTGGAAGGCACCTTAAAGATCATCTACTTCCAAACCCCCTGCCATGGACAGGGACACCTTCAACTAAACCAGGTTGCTCAGAGTTCCATCCTGGAACTCTGCCCGGCCTTGAACCCTTGCAGGCATTGGGCATCCACAGCTTCTCTGGGCAGCCTGTTCCAGTGCCTCACAGTAAATAATTTCTTCCTATCATCTACTCTCTTTCATTAAAGCCATTCCCCCTTGTCTTATGATTACATGCCCCTCTTCAGCTTTCTTGTAGGCCCCCATTAGGTACTGAAAGGCTGCTGTAAGGTTTGCCTGGAGCCTTCTCTTTTCCATGCTGCACAACCCCAACTCTTTCATAGGAGAGGTCTTCATAGGAAAGGTGCTCCATCCCTCTGGTCATCTTGATATTCCTCCTCTGGACTCACTCCAACAGGTAGATGTCCTTCCTGTGCTGGGGGCCCCAGAGCTGGATACAGCACTCCAAGTGGGACCTCATCAGAACAGAGTAGAGGGGCAAAGTCACCTCCCTTGACCTGCTGGCCATGCTGCTTTTGATGCAGTACAGGAAAGGATTGCAAGCACGCATTGCTGGGTCATGTCCAGCCTCTCATCCACCAGCACCCCCAAGTCCTTCTCAGCAGGGCTGCTCTCCATCTGTTTATGCCCCAGCTTTGTACTGATAACAAAGGCTGCCCCAACCCAGGAGCAGCACCTTGCACTTGGTCTTGTTAAACTGCATGAGATTCCTGTGAGCCTCTCCTCGAGCTTGTCCAGGTCCCTCTGGATGGCATCCCGTCTTTCAGGTCTCTCAGTTGCTCCACTCAGCTTGGTGGCATCTGCAAATTTGCTGCAGATCCCTTTGTCTGTGTCATTGATGAAGACATTGAATCGTCCCGTGTCAAGCTAAGACGCAGAGATCCTCAGGAAAGATTACTTTTTTCCTGGGCATGTACTGTCACTGTTCAGCTCTTGGGTATATACATGAAACCAAGTTGTGTTGTCTGACATATACATACATTTTAGTGTTTGCATGTGATGTAGAGTGCTGATGGTGCAGTTTTTATGGATATAGGTGTGCAGTGGAACAAAAATCCTCACCCTTAGAGGGGTTTTTTCAGTATTTTTAAGATCCTTTTTCTCATATAGACTATTCCCAGTTATTTCACTGGGAGTTGAATTGATCCTTTATTGGGAAAGCTTGCAGCATGCAGTATTTAAAACAAATGGTAAGGAACAGGATTAAGGATATTAGACTATTTCTTGTAGCATACTCTGTGTCCTAGATGTGGATCTATAGTCTATACTTTGGAATGAAGGTAATTAATATATTGTAGCAGAAAGAACGTATGATAATAGAAGCAAAGAGGTGAACTGTATAATGTGATAGTAGTCAATAAAAGTTGCGATAGTTCCCGAGTGTGTTATTCACGGTATAAATAATCTGTGCAATCCAATATATTAACAAATTGCTCCAATTTTGATTCAGAACTGTGGTTTATTTACCCTCTTCACTGATTTTGCAAAGACATCTAGATAATAAATTGATGTTGTTTTCATTCAACTGCTCTTTGTTTTTAAACTTATGGAAAAGATAAATGTTTCCAAAATGTAGTAAGTGCCTTAAGGGGAGATGCATACAGTCCCACCAATATCTTGTGCCACAAGTTTACTCTGATGTCCAACTACACACAGTGCTGGGAGGCAGGAATAGCCGACCTGCTGTACAGGATTGGCAGGCAGATTCTGTTTATGCAGCTAAGAAGTGTTGCAGTCTGACCAGGGGGAGGACTGACAAATGACTAGCTGCCAAAGCAGTTAGTTACGCTGTGGTAAGCTTTTGTGTGTGTGTGTGTGTGTGTGTGTGTGTAGTTGTTATGAGGATACTTGTTACAAACTACTTATAACTTTATTTTATTTCACCTCTGAGTTTAAATAATTGACCAAAGTAACAAAGTATAGAAGTTAGAACAAGATTACAGGAATCCCTCCTGTTATTGCAATAAGAGATTTCTTTTCTTTTCAAGACGAGGAATTGCCCTCAAGCTCTGCTGATGGCTTAGCAGAGAGGGTAACTTATTTGTCAATACCTGGCATTTGCAGCAGTCTTACAGTTTGTAAGTGGTAACCCAAAAGAAACAGTGCTTGCTTTGGACAGAAGTTGATTTAAAGGTGCTTCAAAAGATAGGTCGTGAGACCATCTTGCTGAAAGTAATCAGTAACTTTCAAGGAAAATGGCCTAACTTTTAGCTGACAAGAAAATTTAGATATCACTGTTGTCTATTTTCTGTTGTCCCGCCTGCCCCTCCCCCCCACTTCATCCCTAGACAATTATTATTTTAATTTTTCTTTATCTTTCAAATTAAACCCCTTAATGTCTGATTTCCAGACAAGGAGTAAATATGTACACATTACTTCACTTTTTAGATATTTACAACTCTGTGCAATGTGTCAGTTTTTATTTTACTTTCATCTTTGACATGTCCCTGTGAAGCAGTATGCAACTAGGTTTACTACTATTCTTAAAAAAAAAAAATTATGAAATAAGGAGGTAGCATGCACTGCAAGTACTAAAGTTAGGAGGTTTTTAACACTTGCTTTCTAAATTTTGGAACAGAACTGCTGGTGCTGCACTTTCAGGGCAACACTCTGCAACCATGCCTTTCTACGATGTGGGGGAAAAAATAGCTTTTTTCTTAAAGAGGAGCCTAAGCCACACAAATGGTTTGACTTGTTTAGCACTTATGAAAGTTAAATGTATCACTGTCGGATTTTGATTGTCTTAATTAAAATAGATTTTACTAAACTTCATATAAATAGCTCAGGCAATAGTGTATCTTAGTACAGTAAATTAGAAATGCTATTTTGCACGAGTTGCTGCTTTGAGGATCACGAAGTGTTTATTTGTTCTTAATGTAATCTTTATTATACTAAATTGTGTGTGTGAGGGGAGGAGCTCGGAGGGAGCAAGGATTGCTTTCTCCAGTGTGGCAGAGGTGCAAACTGTTCTGTCAAAAAGACTTTTTTTCTGGAAAAGATACAGCATTGGGCTTGTTTCATTTTGAAAGGCTCAGAGTCAACAGTTACTGGACTTAGTGTGTTGTGACAATGTTCTTTCACTTTCCTTTTCTAGGTTGTACTTTGTATTTCTGTTGATGTGTCTAAAGACTATGAACAGGTGGAGAATGTTCTAAAACAGGTGAGGGAAAAACTGATTCACCTATGTATCTTAAGCCTTATCCACGTGTGGTATTTCTGTTGGAAATAGTTTCTTATAATGATAATGTGATATAGGAAGGTTTTTTCCTGCTAAAGAGTATCCTAACCTCTGTCCCCTTTTCCAGGCTCAGGAGAAGCTGGGGCCAGTTGACATGCTTGTAAACTGTGCAGGAACATCAGTTACAGGAAAATTTGAGGATATTGAAGTGAATTCTTTTGAAGTGAGTGAGCATACTTTTTAAATTTCATCATATGATAATTTCTTATTTAAGCATTCTAACAATTAGATTGCATTCCTGTGTCTTTGCAGAGTTTGTAGGAGTAGTGATACATTTGATTTGTGCTAGCTGTCAGAATATCTTTAGATTTGCAAGGGTTGCCTCTAATTTCTCACCTATCTATCAGTCCACTGATGGGTCAGAAGAGTGAATTCTCCTTCTAGGACAGAGCGTCCTCAAGATGGCAGAAAAAAGCCCAGCATGTATTTTTATGGGTTAAGGCATCGTGAAAGTCACTGAATTTCACATAGTTGAATTTTTTTCTGGTGAAGATTTGTAAAAATATTTTTAACTTAAGAAAAATTCAGCTGTTATCAATGTTCAGTACTAAGATGCACAAATTGTTTCAGCTTGAGAAGCTGCTGCTCTGATGAAAAGACAAAAAGCAACCCCAAACTGTCTATATTTTGGTTACTTTATGCTTGCAGCTCTCAGACCTCCATTCATCTACAGATAATGTTGAATCCTCTGAAAATATTAAATAGGTATAATTTTATAATAAGGCTGAATCATCCATTCTGTTTCTTGTATGGACTATCATTTATGTTTTAGGTCTTCTAGAGAGTGAAATTCTCCTTATGCTGGCAAAGATTAAAATCTCTGAAACGCATAAATACATTGCATTTTTCCTGTTTCCTGTTTTAGAAAACTCTTTAAACTTTCAGTATGTTTTCATACATAATGCATAAATGGATTGCTTCCTGGACATTGTTCAGGTTAGCTTTTCCCTCAAATATTCTTCTTTTTTCCTTTAAGGACATATGGTTCACAGTATTATCAGTATCCTGGATGCTGTTAAGACTTATAGATAGACAGGATTTCTTTTGGCTTCAAGTGAGATTTTTAGCTATAAAAGTTTATGAAGCTGTAGAATAGAAAACAGTTGTTTCTTTTACCAGCCGATAGAACTACAGATCTAGTGAACTTGATTGTTAAAGCAGACTGAACTGAAATAGGGGGATTTTGATAAGTAAGACCAAACAGCTGGATCTGTGGCTCAAATACCATATTAATATCATTTGTACAGAGATTAATGGCAGTCAATTATCTGGGTAGTGTCTACCCGAGTCGAGCAGTAATCGCTACCATGAAGGAACGAAGAATGGGAAGGATTGTATTCGTATCATCTCAGGCTGGGCAATTGGGCCTATTTGGTTATACGGCTTATTCTCCAACAAAATTTGCTCTTCGAGGGTTGGCTGAAGCTCTGCAAATGGAGGTATGTTGTGCAGTAATTTTAAGTAATTTTGATTCTAAACATTTTTTTTTAAAACAGCGCAGAACATTTTCATTTAAATAGTTGTTTTTTGTACTGTGCAGCACTGCTAATATCCATGTGCTGTTGGCCCTTTTTTGGCAGCAGTACATTCCTATTGCTTCACATGGGGTTGCAGAAGCTAAGATGATTTCAATTGCATTAGAAGGAATAGATTGAATCTGTTCCTAGAACTGAAGACTCCCACATGTGCAGACATTTTTTTAATCTTTTAACTAAAAGGACTTGATTTTTAAGACTTGAGTAAGTCTTCTTCAAGGTTCTAAGTGCAGAATGATATTGTAGATCACATGGATGCATGAGGGACAGGCCAGTGATTCCCCCCTTGCTTGTCAGTCCGTGGTAAGTGGTATGTGAACCATATGAAACAGTAATACTTGCAAGCTAGAATTTGATGACTGGACATAAAAAAAAATTGTGTTGACAGTGGTTCACCCTTCTAAATTTTGATACATATGACCTTTTTATACTGCAATGCTCTAAGCTTAGTCTTAAGTTCTGACTAAACCCAAACACCCTTTTCATTATTCAGTGGAACAAGGTTGGTAAGTACATTGTAGTAAGACAGATAAAACTGATTTAAAAATTACTTACCTTATTCTTCTGTTAAGAATGTGTGTTGGAGTTGTTAAATGTTTATATAAAAAGCGCCTGTGTTTGGTTCTAGACCCTTGCATAGTCCCTGTTGTATGCCTTGATCGGGATAAGAATGTGGGGTAAAACTGCCTCTAGTCACTTCTGGTCTGCCAAATAGAACAATGAGAATGCAGGGTCTTTCTTCAGGCTGGTGACAGATATTTTTGTGAAGACTAAAAATAGGGTGTTTATGGGCCTGTGATGTGGTATTTTGGTGTTTTCAATGTAAAATGTTTCGTAATAAATAAAAATGCTTAGCATTTTATGACACTTTGCTTTATCATAGCCCTCTAATATTTCCATTAAAAGCTTTTTTATTTGTATTGGAGTACAGATTTGCATTGTATTAGTTTTTTAATAGTAGTGCACTAAGTGATGTTAATTCCTTGACACTTACATACAAATACGTAACTAAATGCAATCCTTGACGTAAGACCTTCCATTTTTTCCTCACGTTTTCTACCTATTTTTTGTCTCCTTAGACTTTGACCTCTTGCAAGTTTTTACCATGGGTTGAAAAGCCTTGAGACTTGAGTATACCTCTCAAAGATAACAAATTTGAATTTTATGTTTTTGTTCTTTATTTTCTCTTATTTGTCCAGCAACGAAAATATGTTGATGTAAACAATAAGGGAAAAGTCTGTTAATGGCCTTTTCGGCCTTGTGTTTATAAATGTTGTGTAGTGGTGTTTTGACAATAGTTTAGTCTTCTTTTAAAAACTGAAATTGGTTAAATTATAAACCTAAACTACTTTCATATTCCTCCTGTCTTAGATTCATCAAATAATTTGCAAAGTCTTTAGAGACTTTTATTAAAAAAACCACCACAACCACCTTTTTAAAACCTTTTTTGTTTTCTCACTTGACAAAGCTGCAAGTCTTGTAAGTGCTGAATACTTAACACCAGAAGCAATTTGAATTCATGCTTGCTGAATTTCTTTGGTACGAGAGAAATCAGTGGAATCATAAGGGACACGTAAAGGCTGTCGGTATTAAGATAACACTTAGTGCTTTTGTAAAACACAGGTAAAACCTTATAATGTCTACGTGACAGTGGCCTATCCACCAGATACCGATACACCTGGATTTGCAGAAGAAAGTAAAACAAAGGTAAATTGTCCTTCAGTAATACTAAAGGGTTTAAAGCTTCATTTCATTATAAGCGATGCATTTTGTATTTCATTTGTTTCCATATTATTTTTGAAATCAGGGCATATTAAGATTTTAAGAAGTACTTATAAACACTTCAATTTTATCAGTTTTTAACTACTCAGAGTTATATAGCTTGTAGGGTAATTTCATGTAGTTTATTATTCTAGCTTTAAATGGAAGAACTACCTGCTCTTAACATCTGAAACACTGCAGAGTCTTCCTGCATACAGTCAGAATGTTGTTGTGGAAGAGTAAACTGTAAAATCACTATTTGTTTTGATATTAAAGCTTAATAAACCAAGTATAATATTCGTATTTTGCATTTTTGATAATATGCAGTTGTTGTCATAGATGTGACAGGTCAAACTAAACCTCACTTCATTCAGGGCAGTCTCCAACCTAACCATGCTGTATGAATGTATATAATGACCCAGTTCCATAATGGCTGTTCTTTAGTATTAAAGTAGAAAGGAAACTCTCTTCCACTGTGTTTGTAGTGGAAATGACTGTCTCACTTTTCAGAAGGATGTGTCAGCAGTAGGCCTTTTTCATTTGGATTACCTTAAAAGTGAAAGTTTTGACCTCTAGTCACTTCTTGTCATTTACCATATCCATACATATGAAATGTTATTCCAAAAACCACATTTAGGCCCCCTGTTTAGACCAAAGCATCAGGTAACCAGAGAAAAAGCTATCTTATTTTTTGTTTGCATACTGTGAACTAGAAATCTGATATCTAAGGATATAATCTTTTCAAGCATCCTTTCAACATGCACCATCACGTATAATTGGAAATTGGATTTGAATTCCATTTTGTCTTTCACTCTTTGAATAGGAATCAGTAGGGATTGTATAACACAATTCTTACTTCATCATTTCTTGATACAGATATTCTGTATTAAATGTATACTCCCACACATCCGCATAAAGTGCCAGAATTAGACATCTGCAGATACTTGTATAGCTTGCATATTCTCTGGGATTTTATTCTTCATAATAGCCTATTTCAGGGAAATACAGTCACCAGCAGAATGCATTGTTCATCCAAGATTTCTCTTTAAAAGAGATTCAGAGAGATTTATCTTACTTGTCAAAAAAAGTCTTGTCTTTTAAGGAGAGAATTATGCTTTGTTTTAGCGTACATGAACTCTCTGGGTGACTTGCTCCTAATATGATGGTGTACCTTAAATCTCTGCAACATTGCATTACTCTGACATTTCAGATAGTCATTTATTGTGGCATTTATTTAATACTACTTAGCTTAGAACATCTGCCTCTGTAGTTTGCATTTCCTTAGGACTGGGCCATTTTTCTCTGTAATCACTGAACATGATAAAAGAAAGCATCAGGAACTAGCATACAGCTTTTCTGTGTTTTAACAGTAAGCTTTTTTTTGTTTTGAGGTAACTGCTTTACAAATGACAGCCGTGCTGACTAGCCAGACCAAATATTAAATGGCTGATTTCTGCCTGCCTTATTCTCAACATGTCACTAACTTTAGCTGTTGCTCCTGAACAGCTGCTATTTTTTTCCCAAACTCACAATATTTTAGTGACTGTTGATATCCTTATCTCTTTCAGATTTGTTTGATGCTGGTCAGTAAGCTTAAAAGTAAATAGGGGTTATGAAATGGAGATCTGATGACACAAGTCCTATCACTATAGGAAAGCATGTAAAAGTTGTTTGTATGTGATTTCTGCTGGCAAGGACAGTGATGAGCTCTCTTTAAATACACATACTAAAAAAAACATTTCAGGGAGCCTGGTTGATGAAATCAGAACTCGTAATTGTACAGATATTTGGAAATAGGCCTGTTTCTGTTAAATTTAATTACTGTAGTAAATTCAAATTGATAGTGAGAAACCTGTAGTTGCTCGGCTCTCCTCTGGAAGTGCTTTTTTAAAATATTAATCTGAGAATTAAACTAGTCCCAGTATTTGAGTAGGCTTGAATACTTCAATTAAATTTTGTTAATAAATATAACTGAATTAGCTATTACAAGTGAACTTGCAACCAATACTCCTTTCTCCCTAATTTGGCCTTGTTTTTTCTTCATCGATGGAACCATCTGTCTCTAACATATTGAGCATTTAAATATTTCCTGTGCAGTTATCTCTATAATCATTTTAAAGCATATGAATGACAAACATGCTTCTAAATACCTTAAAGCATATTTTGCCATTTGTTTTTGTAACAGACTTAACTTGTTCAGGTTTTTTTTAGTGAAAAAAATTGTGATTGCTAAAATAACTGTCATAATTACTTTCTTCTAGTGAGGTAAAGTGGCATAAATGGTCTAAAAGACAAAGAAATAAAATGCAGTGATGACTTTTGGTGGATACCAGTGTGTGGAGATTGAGAAATTTTAAAAAAAACAACAAACACAAGCTGTTTTGTAGGATCTTAAAATATTTAAGGCCCATTTTTTACTTCATTTCTTACAAAAAACATAAATTAACTAATGCAGGTGTCGGGGAGAAATACTTTAAGCATTTTGGTAGCTTCTACTGAAAATAAAATACTTGGGGGGGAAAAAAGCCATTTCATAGTAGTAATAAACTATATACAAAAAATGTAATACTGAAGGAAAAGTTGTCATTTCCGTTTGTAAAATCAGACTATTATTTATGATCTCTAAGTGGATGTTTTAGGTGACAGTATGATACCACTTGCTAACAGTGATGTCATCCATGAAAAAAGACCCAAAACTAAAATTTGACATGCATATTTTTCTCTCCTGTGTGGTGTTACCCAAACTTATATTGGTGTTTTTTTACTAAAGCCCTTAGAGACGAAGCTGATTTCTGAAACTTCATCTGTTTGCCAAGCAGAACAAGTTGCCCGAGTTATAGTCAAAGATGCCATAGTAAGTAAATTATGTTTCTGAAGTATGTCCTGTGTTAAAGAGATGAAGATCACGTCATGCTTGCTTAAGACCATAAGATAGTGGCTAAGCTAAATGCAAAACCAATTTACACAAAACAGTACTCTTTGGTTAGTTTGAACAGGAAGTATTTATTTCCTTTATTCTTCTTTTGCCACTGTGCCCACAAATGATTTTCTACAATTTCTTGAAAGTAAAAGGTATCTGAAGTTGTACATAGACAGAATAAAATGATGCATCCATATGATGCAATGTCTCAAAGGTGCATTATAACTGCCTTCAAAGCACTAAACTCTATTGACTTCTTATGTATCAAACACCATTTGTCTAACCTCAAAAGCTGGTTGTACTATCTTATTTTTCTTGAAGATGAGTTCATATAAAAATAATTATACATAAAGGAAGGCAGTTGACCTTTTTTGGCTTTTAATGTCTAAAGTATGCGATTTATGAGTGATTACAATACATAAAATGCTGTTCCTAGTGATTAAAGCTGTACAGCTTTTCTGAGGATTTTTTTCCCTATGTTTTGTGCTAGGGAATGCTTGCATGCTTAATAAACTACCTGGGAAAAGAAACAAACATGAAATGTCATGATCATAAAGCACATTGATTTAGTCTTAAAATCTGCAATTACTTTGCAGTTCCAAATACTCTTGACCTTCAGTGAGATTTACATCTACAGCAGGTGTTCAGTTGTGAAGTTTTTACAGTATTTTCACAAATGCAGCACATAAACAAAAAATCACATCTGATTTTGGGGTGGTGAGTTTTTAAAAGCAAGTACTACCTCAATGCAGTATTCTTCTTTGGTGTTTAAGGAAAACAAATCTCTTCTCTGACCTGAAGAATCTGGTATTTCTATACCATACTTTCCAGCACTTTGTATCATATATTAGTTCAGACGTGGTCTTTATGCACTCTAGCCATCAGCTGAGAGACTAAAATAGAAATGAGAAGGTATCTGTGTACTCACAGGCCTCTCGGGTGTGTGCTCGGAAATAACCAAATCTAGTAACCTCTACTGCTTTGCATAGATTCATCCCTAACCCTGATTTGGGAACACCACCTTTTCCTTTCACTTCTGCATTCCATAGATCTAGTCCCGCAGTGTTTCAGAAAGTCTGTTTTCCAGCATAAAGTGTAATGGAAACAAATAGGAGAAGCCTGGGAGTCAGAGCTATAAAACTGCAATTTTACTGATGAGTAGTTAAAAACCAAACAACCGAACAACTTTTTCCACGTCAGGCCCCCCCTTTTTCTGCCAGCTGAAGGGCTTAACAGGCTGTGTCTCGCAGTTTTTAGGAGGGCAAGTTAAAAATCCTTGATTTAGATGAAGGCAGACCTGTTACCCAACATTTGAAATACACTCCCTTGCCAAATCTCATGTGATAAGCAAACTAATTTTAACAAAAGGCAAGCTGTATTTTGTTACACAATTCGGGTAGTGATTGGTGGCCTGACAGAGTTAGGATATAATTCTGTCTCTGAAATACGCTTACAGTGAAGACCATCATGCATTTTATCCACGATCCGTTTTAAGCATGCCTGAAGAAGAAATTCAGAGCCTCTATATCTTGTAAAAATCTGCAGTAATTTAGCATACCTCTCTCTAAAGAGAGGTTAGCTTCCTTGTCCACTTTCAAGTGAATGCTTTTTGGAATGTTGCTGTATAGCCCAAAATGTTTTTAATATTTTGGTTCTTAGGTGAGGTAATATTTTTTTACATAAAAATATCTCTTGTTAGTTATATCGGTCATCTATGTCCATCAGGAGAAGCTGTTGAAATAAGACACATCATGATTTGCCCCAACTGGGTAAATTACTTTTTGTTTTCTTAATCCTTCCGTCCAGCAAGGGAACTTTAACAGCTCAGTTGGATCAGATGGTTACATGCTGTCAATATTGACAAGTGGAATGTCACCAGTCACTTCTATTACTGAAGGTCTCCAGCAGGTAAGATTTGGGAAGGCCCTGTTGTCACAATTTTTTATAGCTTAAAATACTTTAAAATGTAGAACTTTATGCAAATATTGATTATTTTTTCACCAAATGGCTGTTAATACTGACAGGTTTTTAAAACTGCAGTAGTGTTTTCAAGTTGAAGTTGGCTGCTGAGCTAAGACTACCCCCTGCTACTCAGGCCTGAACTGTTACACAGTTAGGTTGGTTTTCATGAATTTGTTTTTTGGAGGTTATACAACACACCTGCCTAGAACCTAATTTCATGTCTATGCTGCAATCCAAGATTCTAAATGAATTGAAGGATGTTTCTCTCTGTTTCCAGGTTGTTTGCATGGGCATTTTTCGAATCATTGGCCTATTTTACCTAGGAAGTTTTGACAGCATAGTTCGTCGCTGCATGATGCAAAGGGAAAAATCTGAAAGTGCAGATAAAACTGAGTAATCTTTATTTTGAGTGGAAAGAAGAATGTCAACCAGTCCTGGACAGCTTGCTGCTTAAGTGGGACTCAGTTTTGCTCCTGAAGGATTTAGACTGGAAGTACTTGCCTGTGTGACAGAGGAGTCCCCTCAAAAGCTATGAAAGAAAGCAAAAGTACTACTCCAGAAAATGCCAAACTATGCAAAAATGTGAATGAGGATTATATAGTTTATTTTTTTTTGGGATGATTTGAGTTGGAGAGAATGTGGAGAGCTTGTAAGTGATCTGCAGAGTAGAATTTGAGAATGGACTATGTGCAGTAATTCTGGACAAATACTTAAGTTTTCTCAGTTTGGTGCTTATAGACAAAATAAGTACCATGACAGACCAGACTGAATTGAAGTCCCCTGAACAAGTTGATACCTTTTGCTAATGTTTTGGGACTACTTTTAGTTTAGAACGTTAGATTTTTCTTTGGCCAATCTACAGATCCTTCTGTCAATGACAGCTTTCCTTATTCTATCCAACATGTGACTGTGGAAACCCTAAGATGGCAAATACATTTGTATGATCCAAGCTTTCTCAGTCTGGGAGCAATTAAAAAGTATGGTTTAATATATGCATACTTTCTAAAGGGAGATGAAGAACCCGTTCCCACAGAGAAATGCTAGGAGATGTGATCAGGTCTGTAGCTCTTCTGGCCTTTGAAGTATGTTGTGAACAAAAAAAAAAAAAAAAATCTTACCAGTATCAAATGTGTTGATTATGACTCAGCATTTTAAGCCATTGAAACAATGTACAATTTTTACAGATCGTTAATCTGCCAGTTTTTGCTCTGGAAAGGAAAGTAGCTTAATGCTACTGTTATGCACATTATTTCAAAGCTGCAAATCATGAGCCAAACAAGTAGTTGATGATAGAATCAATTGTGATTAAAATGCCAGGCTCTTCCAGTAGCAGGAATGTAGCTTTTTAGGGCAGAAGGGTCAGGAGGGAGGGGAGAGGTGTGTGTCAGAATGGCCTTCCACACTTCATTTTATCACTACATGGAAAAGCTTTCACATGAGAAATTATTTAAAATACTCTCCTTGTATGACCCACTTCTAATTTGTTTCATTTACATTATATGAAACAAAGCTGCTCAATAACTGCTTCAGAATACACAGAACCCAGTGGTTGTTTCTAATAAATCTCATTCAACACTGAAAAGCTTGATGCATAGCAATGATGTTTTAAGGGTGCACTATATATATACTGTTTATTAAATGGACCACTATAGTAAGTGCCTTGTGAGCTGCTTTTTTTTCAAAAGCTGCATATTTTGTATTTGTTAGCACTGCTGTGTTTTCAATGTCATATTTTCCATTTTCATTCAGTACTCTAAATCTAAAATTATGTGTAAAACCGGGCACTTTCACTTCCTTGAAAGTAATATTTAACAACTAAAATAAGCGAAATTTGATCGCTTTTGTTAAGATATTCTCTATATCTGTTTAAGAAGAGGTATTCAATTAAACTGAGATGAAAAATAATAGGTGGTTAACTGGAAAACCTTAGAATGTAATTTATTGAGGCAGTTTATTTTCCCTCTCTGAATTAGGCTGATCACTTTTAAATTTTCTTCACATAGACTAAACTTGCTTTAATACCTGGTTTACAAACATATTTTTCAAAGAGAGTCACATTGGCACTCTCATTTTAAGTGGTTAGACTTCCATTAGATTGCAAATGTTGAGGCAGTATTTAATTCTTCATGAAGCCTATGTTTTAGGTCCTGCTTCCTGATTTTGTTTAGATATATGAAGTTGTGCATGCCTATAATATAATGCTAATTTTGAGAATAGAGTGTATTCCTGCATTTTTAAACAGCTCAGCTTCAGTGCAAAGAAATCTAGTGTGCATATGTATTTCCTGTGCTGCTTAATGTGAATGACATAAAGGAGCATTTATCATACATCCATTGTCACCATCACTGTGTTTCTTAAAGCAACATAACAATGTTACTCAGACCCTATGATCGATGTTAACTCTTGTTTTGATGAAAATCAAATACTCTTTCAACCACCTGCAAAAAAATACCAAAATGGGTGAGTCAGTTGTGCTCTAGTTTGAAAAAAATGCTTCTGTAAATTACTTGATATCAGCACAAGCTTGAAAGTCAGGACTTAAAACCAGTAAGCCTTTGGATACTTGAATTTTTGGATCTTCAGCTTGGAATATTAAAGGGTTTGCATTTAAGAAACATAATCCAGAAGGTCAGAGCACACACAACACTATGGCAGCTGGGCCTCTAAAGGTGTCACGTTGGGCATCTTTGATCACCACTCACTACTTCTTGACTGAAGAGTCCTCCCAGTAATGACTGATATAATTCAGTGCAAGTGTCTGTGAAGAAGGAATACTGGGTGAAAGTTATGGCCCTCATCTACAGAGACTTCAGTTCACACCTAATTTTGCATAGTGTCAGTTGTGTTGACAGTGAAACTTTAGGTTGAACCCCTCAGCAAGCGTGGAAATTGGAACAAGGCAAGTTTTTTTAATCAAGAATAATAATCTTTTCCAATGTTCTATTTTCTGCTGTTGCAAGTTACTGATGTTAATTTTAACTGATAAACTTTTCAACTGTTTTACTGTCAAAACAAGGTAAATGGTCAACTGCAGCAACCTTTGGTGTAAATTTTGTTTTCTTATGCACATTCTCTCTCTACCAATGTACTCATTTTAAGGTCCAATATAAAGTGAAGGAGATGCCTTGTAATCTTGTGGAAAAATGTTTAGCAGTTGAACAACTATTTTGCCAGTTTAAATGTTACAAAACCTCTGCGTTGAAATGTTTTAGCAGTGTATTAGATCCGTGAAGATCTTCAAATAGGCTTTATTACTTTTTGTCAAATTGTCAATAATTTAATCACTTGTGCCATATCAGTCGGTGTCTTGTCTCGTTTTCTTGGTCAATCTTTAGGATTCAATTTAGGCTTTGATAGTCTTATCCATTCCTTGTAGTTTCTAATAACTGTCTGCTTTACATACAGATTTATTATAACTTTACTTATAGTTTACTTCAACAAGGTGTTCACGTGCAATTTAAATAGATTTAATATTTTACTAAGAGAAAAAGACATAGGTAAATAAACTTTATTTGCTGTGAAAAACTCTAGGCACTTTTAAATGGTAAAGATATATAGCGTTATTTGTAAAAAGAAACTTCGTGCTTATTGCATCATCATTTTTTGTGCCAGAACTGTAAATTAGTTTTCATATTTTATATTTCTCAAAATAAATGGAGAATCAACAAAGCCTGCAAATTGTAAGTTCTTTTTAGAGGACAAAGAATAGTGGCTAAATTCGTTTGCAGGATGTGATGGTGGTGGTGGGGGTTTTTTTGTTGGGTTTTTTTAAATTTGAGATCAGCAGGATTCTGTTAAATTTTGTAGGACAGCAGAGGGGGCAGTATATCTTTCCATTTTAGCAGCTTAGGGCAGAGGTAAAAAGGGATATAAAGAATTCAACTGGGAATTGTCAGCAGACCCAGTATCCCCAAACCATAATTGAAAGTGAGATTGACAGATCCGTCGTTTATTGCTGGAGGTGCTGCCAGTATACAAGTAGTGCTTGTGCTCTCTGGAAGTGCTTGTGAATCCTGAGGAGCCAAGCAATGCTTATTCCTTCCTAGTGGAAAACAGTAGAAGTAATAGCTAGGGTAGATGTCTTTCTGTACTAGCACTGAGCATGCAGCTGTATAGAAAAAACACTGTATTATGTTTGAGATCTATAGTAGGAAGGCTTGAGCGTGTAGCTTGCCCCAGTATAATAGTAAGGGAGGAGTAGCGCCAAGATGCTTATTCCCAAAGTAAATTCAAAATCTCAAATGTTCAATCTTTAAAAAAGACACTTGTATTAAATTATCAGAAAGCCAAAAATCAAAGATGGATTGAGGAAAGCATATGCTATCTAAAATTGTGTTTTAAAGCTATGGGGCTGATGTTAATCTTTTAATTCTCCAACATTCTACATCAATGTTGCAACTGGAGCTCCTGATTTTTTCCATTTCAGTAAAAGTAGCAGGCCAAAGTAGATTGCTCCTCAATCCTTTTCATAACTGTTTCAGCTACAAGGCTAAATTATCTGATAGTTCTATTTAATTGGGTTTTTTCCCTACCCAGCCAGTACCAGGCACACTGAAGGGTAGGTGTGTGTATGGTCGTCTGTCAAAAGTTGTAGTAAAAACCTCATGAAGTCATTTCCTTTCCTCTGTCACTTGGGGGAGACTTTAAATGAGGTGTCTGTCTTGCCACACTGCCCAACCTCCTTCTCTTCCTCCTTTCACCCTAGATGCTCTAAATTGGTGAAAAAGATGACAGTGTTAATGTTCTGTTGGTGATGGTCTGTGGTGGGCGGGAAATAATACTGGTAAGCTTTTGGATGAAACTCACACTGAAGGAAGTGGAAAGTGCAAATCCTTTTTTTTTTTTTTTTTAAAACCGCAA
>VZRE01001317.1:68074-185210 GCA_013396775.1 Cephalopterus ornatus
TTTTTGGTGTGTGCGTGCGTGTGTGTGGAAGCACCGGGCTCCTGCGATCGGTGTCTGAATGAAACTACGTAAATGCATATGTCTGTACGTTGCACTGGAGGGAAAAACAGAGCACTTCTGCGAGAGCTTGGATTCAAATGTGGTTCATCTGGTCTCCAGGATTTTCCGTCTCTTTGGGGTTGTTCGCCTTCCCGGGCTGCAAGGCGTTATTTTCTGAGCTTTGACACATTTTTGGAGATGTCTGTCAAACAGGAGTCTGGGAAAAAACATTTGAAATCATAGAAATATTTTTTTTTTGTCCCTTTCCCATCCCCTTGGTGACTTGAAGCATCAAAGCGGCCAGAACTTAACCTTTCTGAAGACTTGTGATGTTTGGATTTTATTGTTGCTATTTTTCTTTTAGAGGAAACTTGACAGAGGAACATATTTATAGTCCAAGTAAGTACTTTACAGAGGAAATTTAGTTTGTGTAACTTAACAAAAAACCCCAAAACCTAGTGTTGAGGTTTCTAGAATAAAGTGTGTTGGATTAACGTCCATCCAAGGCTGCTTATCAAATTGTGTTGAATTGCAGTTTTTACAGTGTGTGTTCGTCTGCTCCTTCATGTCCATGGTAGTCCAGCACCTAGGGGAAAATGCACCTGATTTTGAGTCGGTATAATATCTTTTAAGATGTATTTCAACACCGAGGAGGAAATGGTCCTAAAGTAAATTTATAATAAGTAATAAATGTACACCTGGAAGTAAAGTCTTTACAACATTTATATCCCTATTTATGACGTGCATCTCAAACCGAGGAGGAAACTCTGAGAAGACAAAAGTACCTCCAAGACCCCAAGAACTCCCCCACAACAGCGTGAATGAAACCGTATCCAATACAGTAACTGGATTATAATTTTTGGTGTTATTAATTTTATTATTACTGGCTGCTTTACTTTTTTGGGTTCATCCTGCTCCTCTTCTTCCTCTCTCCCTCTTGCTGCTTCCACTTGGGAATTATGGCTCATCCGGGGAGAAGAGGCTACGATAACCGGGAGATAGTGCTGAAGTACATCCACTATAAACTCTCGCAGAGGGGATACGACTGGTCTGCCGGCGAGGACCCGGCACCCTTGCCTCCAGGTCTCTCTCCTCCTGCTGCTGCTGCGGTTGCTGCTGCTGCTGGGACTTCCTCTGATCACACTGGGCTGGTGTCTCCGCACCCTGAGCCCCCTGGCTCGGCTGCTGCTAGCCACGCACCCCCAGCCGAGGGGCTGCGTCCCGCACCCCAGGTCGTCCACCTCGTCCTGCGCCAGGCGGGGGATGAGTTTTCCCGCCGCTACCAGAGGGACTTTGCCCAAATGTCTGGCCAGCTGCACCTGACACCCTTCACGGCCAGGAGCCGCTTCGTGGCAGTGGTGGAGGAGCTCTTCCGAGATGGGGTTAACTGGGGCAGAATTGTGGCCTTCTTCGAGTTTGGCGGTGTGATGTGTGTGGAGAGCGTCAACCGGGAGATGTCTCCCCTTGTAGACAGCATCGCTGGCTGGATGACTGAGTACCTGAACCGGCACCTGCACAACTGGATCCAGGACAACGGAGGCTGGGTACGTCCCCCAATTGCTCGCTTCCCCTCTGGGCTCTGGCCTGTGGCTGGTGGGACCCCCATTTTGGCACTGTCTGAGAGGTTGCGCTCGCGTTGTGGGGAGGAAAAGGTTTGCCTAGGGGGTGTCTGCACTGATGTGTGTGTGGGCCTTTTGCCAGTCGTTGAGTTTCATCTCGTTACAGGGTATGGTGGAGTAGTTTGAAATGGGGGAACAGCTACAGCTTTGGAGCGAAAGGAATGAGTGAAGCACTGTCTTCATAGCAGTCTCTGCTTTCCTGGTTCTGTCCAGCCTTGCCTATGGGCAAAACCAAGGCAGGTTCCTGGCCAAGGCAGATTCCTGCAGCGGGGTGGGAAGAGGCAGCAGAGACGCCCACCCAGCTGCCAGGGAGAGGCACATTGTGGTAGGTCCCAGTTGCAGGGCGGCAGGGACCACCTACCTGTGTGAGCATGTAGGCATGTTAGGGGTGATGTGCCAGACTGGTGTGCAACAAATACAAGATATCCGTGTTACTGGTGAGCAGGTGGCCATCAGTGACAGTGTCTACAGCTGTGGTGGCAACTGGAGTGGAGTTCTGTGGTATAGGATATGTCTAATGTGAAAAATCTTTGTCTTGAAATGAAACAAAGGTGCTGGGGATTGTTCTGGAAAATGAGTATTTGTTGTGATCTGGTGGATGACTGTGTTTCTGGGGTAGATATCACCTCTGTCTAGGGTGGGCTTCAGGTTCATCCAGAAAGGAAAGATTTCCACTTGTGGAAAATGATCAGCTTTTACACTGATAGTCAGTCAAAAGCCTTTTCCTCTCTCCCTCTCTTTCCAAGATTAATAACTGCATTGAAATTGAAAGGGTATTTCTTTCCTTCTTTCCTGTATTAATTGGTCTACTGGAACAAAACATGGTCCCAGCTGCTCTCCCACAAACCAAACCTGTTGTATGTTTAAAGCTTGTAATATTAATGCGTTGGAGGAAGAAATGGCAAAAGTTATACTGAAGAAGAAACCTTGTGTCTGGGCTGAGAGCTGGTGTAAAGACACCTAGAAATGGAGGTCAGCTAGGTAGGACACCAGCAATTTCAGGTCCAGTCCCCTGTGAAATACAGAGAGCTGACTCAATGGCACAGCACACCTTTAAAAGGTGTGTGTAAAAGAAGATAAAATACAGTAGATGTTTCCCAGTTAACATGTTTTGCAAGTCTGGTGTTTGTGAAGCATTGTCGTATGAAATTTTTAGCCCTGAGTCTCTTGTTAAGTCAGTGTTGTGCTAAACAATGTGTTGCCTGCATTGACCATCTCTGTTAAAAAATGAAGATGCTACCTTCCCGCTGTTGAATCCATCTGACTAAAGGTGATACGTGCTCAGGTATCCAGAGGACATCTACCTGCTGCCATAATGGAGGGAGCAAAGCTTTGGGGCCCTTTTCTCAGCAGGAATCCGCACTGTGCACCTTCCAGAGAAGTGCTGCTGATCCCTGGCTACAAGTCACATTGGAGGCAGGATTGTTCTCCTGCTCTCCTCTGCTTCCACCAAGAAAAAAATTCAGGATTCATGGGGCCAGAAGAGGGAGCAAAAAATGTGTGTGCACGCATGTGTGTTTCTGTGCATTTATATACATATATATATGTATATACAAAAATGCACACATGTAGAGACACACACGTGTATATACACACATACACATAAAATTACTCCAGCACTTAGTGGTTGGGACCACACTTGGGCGAGGGAGGTCTATCCCTCGATCCCCCATGTCATGGATCACTTCAGAGGGTTTGTTGGTGTAGTATGGCGTTTTTTCACAAAACAGATAACCATGGGAAGAAAAAAAATCTGCAGACGGTTCAGGCTTTTGGAGAACTTGGCTGGTTAAAAGGCAAGCAGCTAAAGGGTTAGGGATTTTGTGATTGCACTTCTGGGCTGGGATGCCTAACTTGTGCGTAAGTCACTCCTCAGGCTGGAAGCCGGTTTGTGGAGCTGGGGCCCTCGGTTCGCTCCAGAGCCAGTGAAGTCATTCTGTTGACTCCAGTGAGCCTTGGATCAAATCGTAAGCATGCTGGAGATGTATTGTCCTGTGGGTGTATTGTGTAAAGAGAACATAAATAATGAATAAAACCAAGAACATGAAAGTACAGGTGTTACCGGGCATGATTGGCCAGAGGAGATGACTGCTGGAGCTGTTTCTTGACATGTAGAAATACAAGAAACTTGGGACTGTAAACAGTGACTGCCTTTAAAAGGAAAGGACACTCCTTATTGATAGCCATTTAGTTCTTTATTCAGGTTTCCTATCCACAAAAGCTCCAGAATTTGGATGCATGTGATGCCATTTACTGTCAGTAGTTATTTGTAATATACACATCAGACAAGATGTGCAAAATACTACTTGAGGGTGGCTTTTGCTTGTCTGTCTGGTACATGGCTAGTACCTTTGAGCCATGGGATTGTATTAAACACAGGGAAAATCATCTAGCTGATTACAAAAAGCAAAAGACTAACATGAAGTTGCTAACACAGCTTTTGGGATCATCTCTTCTCGCAGAAATGAAGGACAGCATAGGGTACTGGATTTTTTTTTCTTTCTTTTTCTAGCTTTCAGAATCTGTCAGTGTAAAAGGATGCTTTAATATATGCACTCAGTCTTCAACTTGCCTCTTGCAACATACCCCATGTAAGAACCTTATTAAAGCCTCATAGATGGCTCTTCTGAAGTAGCCTTGTAGGTGGTGATGCTTGGTAGGACTTCAGCATGGCTCCCTGTGAGATCTCCCTGTCACACAGGTTGCTACAACAAGGAGGAGCTCCAGCTGCTGTAGCCTTCTCCTCCTTTATGTTGTGGCTCCCCGATATGTTGTGGAGTGGTAAGTTTATTAGAGCGTGTATATACTTACTAGAGAAAAGGGCATCACAGTCACGGGTGTATGTTACTCAGCGAGTAAGTTGGACAGCATGTGCCTTGTGTCTGTTGTATGGGCCTGTGTCTTACACTCAGGTCTGAAGTTTGGTTGACATGTGTTTCTTATTTATCTGTTAGGTTTGAATCAGTTCAATGAGTTGACAGTGTATTTTCAGGATGTGAATTCTTTAGATTGCAAGAAAAACAAAAAAGGAAAGAAGCATATTAAAGGGCAGGTTGGAAGGGGGATAGAGCTGGTGGAGCATAAATTTTAGGCACTAGACGTCACTGATAATGGTGTCTGGGGATTATTAATACCCTTACAATGCATGGCATCATGGGTTTGTTTGAAACTTAGAAAAAGCAACAGATGGGGACTGCACGGAATCTGTATTATTAGGTTGTGGTTCTGGTGGCAAATAAATGCTGCTTTCAAAGATTTTCACTTAGGCCAGGATACCGCAATATTGTACTTTGGTCTGATAACATCTTAATTGTATTACAAAAGAAATAAGAGGAGAACGAGCTCATCTCTGCAATTTTGTGGTACTTGGTATGTTGTATGCTTTCTGATCAACAACGTAATGGCTTCATTTTGATTTTCAGAGTGGCAGAAGGAGTGGCTATCACACTTGGCAACTTTTGACATTGACATGGGGGACATGGAAGTGATGCAGTCGGTGTGGGGGAAATAACTTTGTTTGTCTTGCAGTGATGGGTTCCCTCTTTGGGCATGCAACCTAACAGACGTGGGAGCCATGCTTAGCTCTAGGCACTTCTAGTCCAACATATGGCTTCCTCCCCAAGCTGTTCAAGAAAAACCAATCATGAGAACTACAGAAGGAGGCACAGGCACTGTCACGTTTACATAGACAAGTACATTTTTGATGTAAAGGATAAAGAAGCCCAGGTGAGAGAAGCAGTGTTGTGCTGAGAACACATCATTTTAAATTGTAATGTTTACATTTGAACCAGGAATGCAAGGGTCATATGTTTTCATCTGATTCTCTTCTTTTCTTGCAATTCTTTGTTCTGTTTGAGAGTTAAGGCCAGAATACAGGAAAGGATTTAGATGCCTGAAGTGGACGTTGGGTGGAACATAAGTGCTGGCATCCTCAAGGTGCCTGCCTAGCCAGAATGGTGACAGCAGTCGCTGGCTTCTCACTGTTCCTCACTCAAGCTAGTGAGAAGAGGAGAGCCACTCAGCGTGCTGTGGGGGACACTGTTCCCTAGAACCTCCATCTCCCAGAGTTGGCAGGCACCCTCTGGCCCACCTGCTCTCACTCAGATGCCATCCTTGCATGCAAACACAGTTGAGGAGAAGCGCCCACTTTTCCTGGTGGCTCCTTAGTTAAGGCCTCTCCTGAGCTTTGCCAACAAGACTTTCTCCAGCCTAGCAGGGGGGTGGGCACCCACATCTCCACCATCTCGGGAGATTTCATCTACCAGATGGCTGATGATTTTGCTGAGGTGTCCTCCACTTTGGCAACAGGACTTCTCCTCCTCTCAGGGGTGAGATTTCATTAGGTGGAGGAGGAAGAACTGGGGTGTCTAATTCTTGCAATCCAGTGTGTTTTCTTAGGTGGCTGTCTACGGCAAGATGAATAAATGCTTCTTGGACCAGCAAGTAGACCCCAGGTTTCCCTTCTCCTGAGCTGACTGTCCTCATCACTGAGCTTCCTTTTTTTTTTTTTTTGGTGCCTAGTAAATCACTAACATTTTTTGCTTGGTGGCATGCCTTGGAAAGAAAGCTTACAGGGTCTCTGTACCCTGCAGTGGTCCATGACCCTCTCATGAAGGTGATGGATGACAGATGCATCTGCCTCCAGGACAGAGCTAGGGGTAGTGGATAGCGGTGTGGCACAGGACCCTTCCTGAGCTCATGTGTGGGGCACTAACTGAAATCCCATTCCTTTCAGAATCTGGAGCTGCTGTCCTAACAGCTCTGCCAGGCACCCGCCTGCACAGAATGTTGCTTCTCGTGGAAGTCCCAAGCAAAAGCTGCTTGCTCATTCAGCGTGGGACTTCACCTTGCTTGGAGTGGGATGCCATGTGCTGGAGCAGAGGCTCTTTGACTTTCTTTACCAGCAACATTCAGCCTTGTAACGACTCAATCCCCAGTGGGGCTAACCCCAAGTCACTGTTTGACTGGTAAAAGGAAACTATCTGAAATCCACTCAGTTAAATAAATGAATTGGCAGTTTCAAGTGTTGTACCTTCTAGGTCCTTTGCCAGTTTTTGTGGCTTTGTGGGTTTATAATCAAATTCTCAAAATATTATCAAAATATTTTTCTTTTTGCTGTTGCTGAACAGCAAGAAATTCATTCTGTGGGGGATCTGTACAGAAGCAAAGAGGAGAAGAGCTAGGGCAGAAAGAGAAAATGATTGTGGTTCTCCAGTCCTTTTCATTTATAATAGCTTTCTCTGTAACTTGCAACAACATTAGGCTGCATATTTTCTCAGAAGTCTGGCCTTTTTTTCTAAAAAAATAAAAAAAATATATTGGCTGTGACCTTTAAAATTTCAGAATGAGGGGTCTCACTTGTGGAGATGATGTCATTTGCCTTGATCTTTCAAAGAACTGTAAAGTTCAAACAGCAATCCTATTAAAAAGTTTTACTTTACTTTCAGTATTGAGAAAGAAGTTTGTTCTGTGCCTGCACTAACACAGGCCTCTCTTGAGCTGCTGTGTTAGCTCTGCTGGACAGTAAGGAGCTTAGTTTTTTGAGTATGTAGCTTGAAATTCAGAGTCGGTAATCCATGAAGAAAATCCAGCTGAATTTTTCTGCCGAGGCACAAGCGTTTCTCCGATGGCAAAGCATGGCTCTAGCAGGAGAATCACAAGACCTATGCAATGATGTGTGAAATTGCATGTGAAGCAGAAGCATTTTCCCAGCGGCCAGATCCCAGGGCCTGGACTTCCTAAGGCAGCACGGGAACTTTGTACTGCATCGCCAGCAAACTTTAAGCCCTTGTGCTCCATGCAGGCGTCCTTGCTGAGAGGGTCATCTTTCAGTGGGTTGGACCTGCGATGGTGGTGGGAAGTATATGTAGAAACAGGAGCAGCTCTCAGGTGTCACTGTGAAACCTCTGCTGTGGTTTTGGTCTTGTGTGATGGTTCGTGCCTGGAAAGCCATCCTTTGCTCTGCCATTGCCACCAAAGGGTGCTGGGCCGGGGGCTTGGGGCAAGAATGGCTGAAGTGGTGGCTCTCTGCATGCCAACACCGGCTGCCAGCAATTGTGCTGTGTCCTTGTCTCCCATCTTGCTCTGCAGGTGCCTCTCTGACCTAGCCCAAATCCTTTTAGCACTGCAGTTCTACCCCAGGGCTGCTGGAAAGGCAGTGCCCTGGGGTCTGCGTAGCCCCAAACTGGGTCAGCAGCCTGGGCACTTGAGGAGCCATAACTAAAAAACAGTGCAAAAGATCTGATTGAATAATGACTCTCCTGTAGCAAAGGGAACTTTTGCTTTTCAGCTATTGCACTTCCATCCCTTTTGGAGATCAGAGTTATGGTGAGTGGTTCTGGTTCTTTGCCTGTTTTCTCTTTCTGCTTCATGGTGGGCTGGTAGTCCCCAGCTTTCTGACCTCCCCTTTCCATCACTGCTGCTGGTGCCGGGCACTGGGTGCCAGCCAGGATTCTGGGTGCTGCCGCACAGCCATGGGGCACCGTGCGTGCCAGATCTGGCCCTTCCCCCGCTCCATCCCTGTTTTATTTTCCTTCACACCCTTGGGAGGGTGGAGCCCAGCCCTGTTTGGTTTGTTGGTTTTTTAAAAATAATTTATTTCTGAGCACCTCGTGGCTGCTCTCCTGCTGATTTAGTAACAATAATAGCAACATTTGTTACACAGTGGCAGCAAAATACTGATTATTTCTAAGGGCAGTACCGGCCTGTTTTACTTTCCATTTCATATATAATAATAGGATGGATGAAGGTGTGCGGTGCCATAAATCTTCTCTTCCCCAACAGGATAACATCCAGGCCTTCTTGGCAAACATGAATGCTGATGACAGATTTGAGGGATTTTTGTTTTACTCTGGCTTTCAGTCTCATTAACAATCCGATGGCTTTCTTTTTTTTCTTTTTTTTTTTCCTTTTTTTTTTTTCGGCTCCCAAAAGACTATGAAACCAGATAACTTTTCCAAATACATCTAAAAGTCTGGAATTTATTTTCTGTTATTTTATCTTAATGCTAGTTTGCTGTCATAATTATTGTATATTGATATACTTTACTAAATTCCCCCTTGCTAAGTTCCTTGTGGGCTTCTGGATTTTACTGTTAATGAGTAAAAAAACAAATCTGGTATTAGAAAGTGTTGCCATTGACTTCAATAGGAACAGGAAGAGGCACTTAATTGGACAATTGTAGTTATATTTACTTTGTATATGCAGCAATAAAAGATCAAATGAAAAAGCCCCAGATTTTTAGCTAATAGAGAAAAACAGCCTTTTCTGCAACACATGATTAACCTTTGGGAGTTGTTTTCATGGGAGAGCTGTGAGAGGAAGTACTCAGTTGTATTCAGGAAAGGTTTAGGTGTTCATAAGAGTAAGGAAAACATCTATGCTTATGTTTGAATCAAAATTGTTTAGAAGGGTAATCATGCACCTTGGGCTAAATTTAACATCAACTGCTGAAATTAGATAACCAAATGCTGAGGGTAGACCTTTCTCCAGGTAATGCTATTTCAAAATCATCTATTCCACTGCTTCTCCACCAGAGCACCTGGTGCAGGTTGGTGTCTGGGGATACTGGGATGCGTATGCTGCCAGTCTCATCCATCCAGGGAAACCTCCTCAATCCTGCATATGTTTTGTAAAGGTAGTTGTAAATGCGCTTGCTGTGTTTCTAAGAGTACCCACATCACTGAATTTACTCCTGTGCTGTCTGGAAATCTGTTATGAATTGCCACACAAGTACCTAACTTCGGATTTAAAGTTGCAAGCCCATCCTCTTTGTATTTGTTATCAATGTTCTGTAAAAAGAAGGGATACTGGGTTAATGGTTGGACTCAATGGTCTTTTCCAACCTAAATGACTACGATTCTATGATTTTGAGTTAGTTGAAAAAAATAGCATCCTTCAGTGCATACATAATTTTATTGCTATTTTATTTAGGAAGCATAAAAAGAATGATTCCATTTTGTTGATTGAAAAAGCAACTCAGTGGGTTTCTGGGTACTTCAGTGAGTAATTTATGTATGTGGGCCAGGTACAATCAAAAAGAAAAGGCTTCATTTTTCCCACATAGTGTTTGAAAGAGACTGTCACGCAGTTGTTCGAGAAGGCAACTAAGAGTCAAAACTTAACTTCCTTTTCTTGGCTGTAGTACTGGGTATGCAATAGGATAGGGGGCAAATCATTAATATCTCTTTTTCATTTAACTCAGCTATGAAATAGGTATTCTTGCTAGCTACACAGCATACCAGGTCTGGGAAATTTATTGTTGTCTGCCGTGCTATCGTGAGTTGGGCTGATGTTCTGTAATTAAAAAAAGGAGTGATACAATGTACAATATTGAACAAAATGTCCATCGTAGTAATTTGGGGCTTAGAATAAAGTTCAAATCTGTAGCATTACATTTTGTCATTGCTGGAGCTTGATAGCCTGGGAAAGAGTGAAGTGAGTCAGATTGTGAAACTATCTTGGGGTGAGATTTGAGTGGAGAGAGGAGGTAGAAGAAAGAAAAAATAAAACTTAAATTGAAATTAGGCTTAAACTTTTCAGCTCCACTGTTTGGATGTGTTTAGCAATGCTTGTGATGGAAACAGATTAAAGAGATCAGTTTCAGGTGTTGATTTCTAGTTTTTATTTAGGGAAAGAGTGAGCAGTGTGAGAAATAGCAACTGACAGGTATTAGTGTTTTCCTTTATATATCTGCACAGTTCATTAGATGTTTCAAGAAGGAATTTGTCTTTTCTATTCCCGCCATATGTAAAGGCTCTCTATGGCACTTCAGGGAAGGAGCAGTATAGGTGTATCACATGCACCTGTAAGAAGTATCTTCATACACTTGTATTCCTTTTCTTCCATTCACAAGCTTCATTAAGTATTCAGATGCAGGCAGAAAAAGCATTTCTAAAGCAGGCAGAAAAAGCATTTCTAAAGCATTTAAAAAAAAATAATAGTAATCAAACCTTTTGGCTTAACCATGAGCTTGAAATTACTTTTAACTATCTTAGTGAGCTGAGGCTTAGGAGACAAAATTCTTCTTGTGTGCTCTGGAGAGACTAGACAGTTGGGATAGGACCACAGTCAGGACGCCAGTGAAATCTATGGGACAGTCCTTTAGCTTGTCTTTGTAACAGAATAACTATTGCCAGCTTTGTCTCCAAAGGAAAGTACTTGTTTCTTAAAAATATTCTTCACATATTCAAACTGTGAATTATAAAAGGTAGTAGAGGACCCCATTTCTCATTTCTTATTTTTTATAGAGAAAAAAGAATCAGAAATAAATCAAAGACAAATACAATAGTAAATGAGTTGGCATTTCCATTAGCAGAATAAGGTAGTTAATGCTAAAGATCAACAGCTTAAGTAAAAAAAAAGACATTAAAAAAACCCTGAAGTAATGACTCCCTTGTTCATAACAGAATCAAATTCTATGTTGTGCTCAAAGTGTCTGCAAATTTTTGTTCAAGCTAGACATATCCAAAACCCCTCTCCTGAAGTCGTCTGGCACATCATCACAGTAAATCACGCTGTCTAAATATCTAATCCCCAGTCTGCTGCTGGATGCAAAAGGTCCTGAATACAGCTGAGAAGGAGGCCTAATGCCTGTGTTATTTACAGGTTCCAGCTTGACCTGTTCCTTTCTCCGTTTTCCAGATCTGCAATAATTAGCAGCACTTCGGTGAAGCTTGGCTGGGGGAAAGGCTTTGCTCCTCTTTAGGCCAGAGCGCTGCAGCAGGGTGCACCAGCAAGGGAGAAAATAAACTGGTCTCTTGAAATGTCAGGTGACAATCAAGGTTGAAAGTAAATGAGCCAGCCTAGAGGCTGTTCAGGCTTCTTCAGGAGCTCACGGCTGTCTGCAGAAAATTCCTGCAGTAGAAAATTCACATATTTGGCTCTGGACTGAACGTATGAAAGCCTTGCCTGGTTCCAGCCAGTCAATAGCTGTTTTTTTCAGTGTGGATGTTAAAACCAGTGGTGTCTTATCTTGCACATCAGAGAGCATGTGGACAGACCCAGAAAGGGATCTATAGAGTGGTGTTGAACAAAGCCTTGGTTGTAGTGAGCACATCTGTGCAGTGGTGGAAAACTGGAGCAAGGTTGCCTTGGGTTTTGCCATGAAAGTGCTTCTCAGCCTCCCCAAGCATCGTCGCTGTAAGGGGAGCCCAGGAAGCTAAACACGTCCTTCTGATTGTGCCTGTGTAGGCCGGGAACGATAGTGTCTCACCAGGACCCCAGCAGTTTTCTGGAAGTTGGTCCCGTTCAGCTTCAGCCAGTAAAGCTGTGCCACAGCCCCAGGCGTTAGCTGGTGAGTCTCCCTAGTGCTTTAGGACCATGATGGGGGTAGCTTCCCACTCTGCTCTCCAGCCTGAGTGGCACAAGTGGTTGGGAAACCTGCCAAGGAATCCCTTTGTACCTTTTCTCTCATCTACTGTAGTAGATTGTTTCACAAGGGAATAGTGTATTTATTTCGCAAGCAATTGGAATTTTCCTGCCTTTTTAAAAAAAATTATTTTATTTTCACTAACGCAGCGAGAAGGATGCTTGTGACATGTGGTACATACTGCAGGCTGGGACTTCTGTGGGAGTTTAATAGCAGCACTGGCACACTGTTAGGCTCTGTAAACTGGCCTAGGGTTTGTTTTAGAAAACTTGCTTTCTTTTTTTTCCCTTCTCTCTGCTCCATTCTCTTCCCCCCCTGCAGACAGAAATACATCATTCTTGCAAACGCAACTGTTTAATTTTAATAACTGCCTAGAGCTAAAACTGACAGTGGGAGAGGAGCTGTTTGGTTTGCAGTCACTGACAGCTGGAATAAACTACCTGTTCTTTTGGAAGGGATGGACAGGCAGCTTGTTTGGTTTTGAGAACACTTTGATCCCTAAAGAAACTCCTTTCAACAAAAAAAATAATGACTGGAACTGTGGCAGCTCAGTGTTACTGACTGCTCTTTATAAGTAAGGCTGCAAGTATGATGGGGAAATGCTGTTTGCAGACGTTCCATTTCTCCCTAGTTCAGATCCTTCTGCTGAGAGCAACTCCTCATCCTGAAAGGTCACTGTCACCAGTGCCTTGGGAGAGACCAAGAATCCCACTAAAATGAGTTTCCTGTGATCAAGGTCCCTGTCAGGCTCATTCGACAAGAGCTCTTTGGAACAGCTAAATGGCTTAGGTTCGAGTAAGTACGCCTCGAAGCGATGAAGGCTGGATGATTAAGTTAGATATTAAATAATTTTGCAATGAATGGTTTTACCTCTGGCTCCTTAAGAAAGTCAACCTTCTTATTTTGCCAGTTCTCAGAAGAAAATGGCAGCAGTCCCATTTCCTCTTCTCCTCCCTCAGGGCCTGCCACCCTTTTTATTTTTATTTTTTTCCTCTCAGGGCCATTAGACAACATGCAAATTATTGTTAATAGGGCCAGAACAATACTGCATTCCCAGTGGGATTGTTAGGGTCAAAGCCATCGCATGCCAGCCCGCATCAGTGTGATACTAATTTTGGCCGTGTCTGCCCCAGGGTTTGGAGGTCAAGCAGAAGGGGGTTGTGAAGCACAGACCCAAGCAAGACCTGTCCCTGCAGCCCCCTGCCTCACATCAGGCTCTGGCCAGGCTATGCCAGGGGGCTCTCCTGACCCCCACGGCAAGGCTGGAGTGCTGCAAGGCACAGGCTCCTTGCTCCACCTTTCCTGCAGCCTCATTGGAGGTCCTCCAGAGAAGATAAGTCCTCCCCTGCCCAGGGACCTTGCTGACCTCTGTCCTCCCTCCCTTTCCCTGCTGTTCCACAGGGGCATCTTTGTGCTTGAGAGATAAGAAAGCACCACATGGCTTGTTTTGATGTGGGCTTCCACTTGAAATATGGGGATGTCTATCAGCAAAAGGGTGGCTGTGGGGCTGGACTCAACAAAGGGCAGCCTGCAGCCCACATCCAGCCTCAGCTTTGGTGCAGCCTCCAGAGGACAGAGACAGACTGGGGGAGCTGGAGAGAGGATGCTCTACCCTTACTTCTCTCTCTATCCTAGACCCTTCCTTCCAGGAACCCCAAGAGTCCGAGGGACATGCTGGCAGTCAATGTTTTAACTTTAGCTTTATAAACTATGTGGGCTGTGTGCCACAGTTCAGAGGGAAAGGAAGGGCAGCTGCCTTCAGGCCTTGGCTTAAGGCTAGTTTCTGTCTCTCCCCTTTGCTTTAAAGTCATAGGATTTTGTCACTGGAGCTGTTGGGAGGGGGATTAGAGCATCTGCAAGGCTTCTTTTGTAACACATTTTACAGGGAAGTGGTTGTAACTATATTTAAAAGTGAATGTAGAGGATAAAAGAGAAATGTACTTCTGACATCACTGACTGAAGTAAAAGTAGAGTACATTGCATGTCTCAGTCAAGCCTGGGATTGTGAGTTCCCTTTCTCCTACAAGATTTGCTGAAACCCCTGCCTTGGTTACACTTTTGGAAATGGCAAGTCCTTGACATCATGTCTTTACCCTAGGTTTTGGTAGATGAACAAAATGAAAAAGGAATACATTAGATTTTATAAAGTAGTTCAAGGAGTGGTTTGTCTGGGTTTCCCCCTCCCCCCCACTCCGTTTGACCTTCCCAGGGACTCCATGCACTCCCCAGTGCCTGCAAACTCAGGAGTGCTTACCTTTAAGAGGTATCAATGGACTTGATCAAGTCTCTTGGCTTCCAGGGAAGCAGGATGAGAGGGCTGAAGCAGAAAGTGAAACTCTTGAAAAACAAAAATGCAACAGAACAGCCTTCTTTCATTTTCCCAAGTGAGCATAATGCAAAAAGTAAACAGTTGGCACAAATGACTAATGCAGGTTTGCCAGGAGGCTGATCAAAAACATACCAAATTCAGCAGTATGTTTTGCACGAAGTTCAATAGGTTTTTTGCATCAGACTCGCTGCAAGGTAGGCAAGAATATTTTTTGAAAGAAAAATGCTGTTTGAAAAAATGTGGAAAATTCTCCTGCTCTACCTCCTACATGTTGCTATTGTCAAACAGTCACTGATCTTATTTTAGACTTGACCTTCGTGTTCTTTCCACAGCACACAGGCTGAATGACATGTTATTCAAGTTCTCAGACAATATTATGATATATCTGCTTTTATATTTAGCTGTAACTTTTATTCTCCTTATAAACAAACCCACCTAATGCAACCACCACCTATCTAGGGAAAGTATTTCCATTCCCCTTGGCTTAATTTGGACAAATTTGGCATGAAACCATTCAATAGTTCCATAATAACCTTTGCAACAGGATGCCTGCTGTGCTGACATGCAGGTCTAGAGCAACTTGTACCATGTGCCAGGAAATTGCATTCTTAAGAAAAATCTAGACATAAATTCTGAACAATCAACACTTTAATTTTAAGAAGTCTGGCAGCAAGCTGTTATCTGCCTCATGGGTTTTGCTTTAATGACTTTTTACTTTCTGAGCTCTACCTCTGTCCTTTATGCAGGCTGTATGCCTCTGGCCCAAGTAAGCTGAACTCTGGAGGGTGGAGAGAGGGGGCAATTAGTTTCTTCTGTCTTGTTCTTGTGTGCCTGTGTGCTTCAGCACTGCACCTTGACACAGCAGGAGAGTGATTTCTTACCTCAAGAAAGCAGAGCTAAGCTGGAAGTTACACTAATGGGCATTTAGCTCTCAGTGGGCATTCACACAATGGGGCTGCAAAGCAGTTCAGCCTTGCCTTCCAGCCTGGTGAGCTGGAAGGAGGATGGTAAGAGACAGAAGTACCACCAGACTAAGCTATCCTACATCAGCTGGGGTCATCCTTACCATGGAACAGGCCAGGTTGCTGAAATATAAGGAGACTGAAGGCTAGATTGACTCCAGGGGGAGAAGAAGTTTTCACTGCCTTGAAGTGTCTGAGCACTTCATTCTTATTGCTCCTCTCACTGGAAGTGGAGCAAGCAAACAGCATATGGATGCTTGTCTTCCAGAACTGCTGCCAGCTTGGACAAAGGCTCCATGACTCTCAAACATTCCCCAAACCTCCCTTTTTTCCTACTTAAGGGAACAACAGCATGGCTGGAAGACCTGTAAGTGACACTCTGACGAGACCTCCTAGATGTGCATCAAATGTTACATCAGCAAGAAAAGGGTGATTGTAGATGGAAGCAACTGCATCCCTGAGTTTTGCCACTAGGAGATTGCAAAAAAAACCACACACAGCTCCTTAGGAAAGAAAAAACCCACTGTTTTTTGTGATGAGTTCAATAAAGCAGCACGACAATTTAATCGATAAAACATTAAATGAGATTCTAGGAGGAGGCAGGGATGGGGAGGGGTGTTCCATGGATATGAACTCGAGGCAAAATGAAGGGCTGCAAAACTGTGTGAACTGAACCTCATCAGGGAAGGCTTACTAAAACTTGAGCCAGGAAAAATTATAGAGCTCTATAAATAGCGAAATTGAAAATTGAATGCATTTGTGTATGTGGATGCACACATCTATCTATGAGGTCATGTGTGTAAAAGAAATACAGTAGTACTTCATGTGTTGGGTTTTTTTTTTAAGTCGTGGAAAATGTTTTAATGACTTTTTTTATTTTTTTTATTTTTTCCTAGAGACAGTACATTATGTTCTGTCCTTTGGGCCAAAAACACAAAGTGCCTATTTTCATGAGGAATCCTACAGAAGGAGGAAGGGAAAGTATTATGCAGTGTAGCAAGGGTATAGTAGCCATTCCACAGTGATTACACATCCAAGCAAAGCCTGCACTAGAAAACTCAAAAATACATTAGAAGCGGAAAACAAGATGTGTGAAGTGTTTCCTATTCCCTTCCCACACTTACTGACAACCAAGCAAGCAGGGAGGTGGTCATGGAGTTTAAATTTAACCCTTTGTATTTGATAATAAGACACTATTTCAGTGGCAGGCAGCAAGCATGCTACGTACACACTAGATTGAGAACTTCCTCTGCTTATTAATTTTGCTCCCTCAGAACTTTAAGTTATTTTCAGTGTGTTAAAATAGTCCAGACACAAACCAGAAATGACTGGAAGCACTAAATAATGCAGAAGACATTCAAGAATTAGGGTAGTTGAAATGAATCCCAGCCTGAACAGCTCCTTAATTAAAGAAAAAACTGGTTTTAGTTTTATACCAATAATTTGTGATTCAAAGTCTGACCCCCCCATTACCTTTTAATACCTTTCATTCATCCTGTGGTGGTCAAATGATGAATGAAATCAGTCTTCTGAAAGAAAAGGGCACTTTTTTCATATGGAATTCAAGTGAATTAAAGAATCTGTGCAGTTGTTCAATTTGATTTAAGAGCAAGACGCAGTCTGAAGTGTAATGCCCTCTTACCACAAGGGAATCAAGTTTGTATACGAGTCTCCTTTGCCGGCTTGTTTAATCGTTAATGATAACATCGGTGGCTTGGTAAATGATGTAATGGGAGTTAAATCAGGATGACCAACATAAACATCTGTCAGTGCATGTGAACATTTGATGTATGACCCCAGGGCCCAGTGCAGCAGTCAGTATCTTGGCAAACAGTCCGTGGACGTCAGTGTCACTCGAGGTTGCAGGATTGTGCGCTGGAGAGGATTCATGCTGTCTACTCTGTGCTGTTAGCTGCTAACAGGGTATGTGATCTGGCTGCTTGGTATCGGGTGTTTCACTTGGCAGCAGGTCCCCTCCTCACTGTGGGCAGAACTCACCCTAGTGCTGAGGGTCAGGGCAAGGCATCAGCATCGAGGTGCTTCTCCCAGTGAGCCTCAGCTGGCATTAGGTGATGAATAGGCTTGTGCTGTTCCTCTGAAATGCAGGAAAATTTTACAGAGGTAACCGATGTCATTCTGCCTAGCCATGTAGACTGAGATTAACAGTCCAATTAGTACCCGAGAAGTCAGCCTTAGTGTTCTGTGAACATAATCTCAGAGGAATAATTTACTAGACTTGGATTATACTGATGTTATTTTCATTCAAAATCATCTTGTCATCATGTTCTTGCATGGATTTGTAATTTTCTGAAACTAAGCTGGCTGGTATGTTCATGTTCCTCATTAATTTTTTTTTTTAATTATTTTTTTTAATGAGAGTCATGTGGAAAGCTAATAGTATCTACTACAGAAAAACATGTAAGTTATTGGATATGCATACCCTCTGCAGAAATGGACAGAAAGGATCTGGAAAAAAAAAAAAAAAGATGTGTTGTGGAGGAAGCACAGAGCTAAGGGAACTCTGCCTGTTATATTTTGGGTTAAATTGTTCTTTGAAGGCAGCATCTTTGTTGAAAAGGTAACACAGGTGAGAAATGCCACAATGGTGGGTACAGGGAGGTGGATGGTTGTGGCTCCTTAGCCATCAGTGGGAACCTCAGCATAAGCAGTGGCTGGACACGAAACTGTGATGGTCCCATTTGCCCACCCAGTCTGAGACCAGCTTTGCTTTAGCATGTGGAGATACAGGAAAACTCCTCCCATTCATTATATGTCCTTGCTGTTATACATGTGGTTGCCTTCACAAAAAAGATAGTCATATATAGCTATTTTACTCCTTTTTAATCCCTTCTAGGTACTGAACACATAATTGACTTCAAAAGGAGTCTTTTATCGGTCGTGAGTAAGTACATGAAGTTGTAGAACCTAGTATTCTTATTGCCATGATTTTTCAAAAGAGAGCTGGCAGCACCTCATAGCTTTTATTGTGGATATAATTTAGAGTCTGTTTGCAACAAGAAGGAATAAGTTATATATTCCATAGTTATTACAATTTTTTTAAAGATGAAATGCAAGCCATTCAGGAATGCAACTTAAGCTCCATTACTTCAAAATAAAGTTATAGAAATAAATATAAATGCCAGCTAAAATATTTTATCTCTTTCAAGACGCACTATCAGCTTTAAAAAAAGATCATAATTAACTGGATATGTTAAAAGTGCTGGAACAGCACACAGTTGTTCTAAATGAGAAGGAGAACTGGAGAAAGAAACCACCCCTCCTCACCCGCAGTTCTGCACACATGCACCACACATGCCCAATTTGGTTTTTACAAAGTATGCTGTCAAGTGAATACTGTCATGTTCCCTGTTTAATCAGTTTCCTCTTCTGTTTGTGCACTGTTGTATATAAAAGGAAATCTGCTTGTAAAGTCAGGCTTTTTAATAATTCATTCAAAAATGATTAGAGTTCAAGGGGAAAGTTGTTCCTTTAAATGACTGAACCAAACAGGAAAAAAACACGTGTAGCAGAGGTTGAAATTCACTTCTGCCTGGATTATATATGGTATATTTAAATTCCATGTTTAGATCTAAAAATATGGCTTAAAGTAGAATGTCAGTAGTTATCATCTTTATTTGGGTCCTCCTTTATCCCCCATTTGGGAAAATTTTGTTCGTTCTAAATCTTCAAAGGTGCTTTCTTAGGCAGTAAGATAAGAAAGAGGATTTTTTCTTTTGGTCTTAACATATACTGTGTCTTCCCAAAACAGGCTGAAAAATCCCAGTTGGAATTGGTTTTGCTAGTGGTAATTCTCATCTGTTTTTTCAGACTATGCTCTACAAAGTAACCCAGCAGCATCCCTAAGGAATGATCCTTATTCCAAGTTAGGTGCTGGGCTGGCGGGGGGTGCGTAGGAGTGGAGGGATGGTGTGAGGGAATTGGTGGGTGGGGTGGCAGGGCACAGGACCAGTCAGGCCTCAGCCCTTTGGGTTATTGTGCCTGTGCCCTGGGAAAGTGCTTGCAGTGGTTTTTTTATTTAATGTTTTCCCTCCTTTCTCTTGTGTAACAAAACAACTACCAAGGGCCTGAATTCATCAATGTGTTTAGACCAGAAATTGAAATCTCTGTCAGCACTTTCCCAACCTTAGCTAAAGCAGTGAAACAACAGAGCATGGGGATACTGAAGCAGAAATAAGAGCCTCTGCATTGTACTGACTCTGGTTTCCAGAACTGTCTGCGTGGCCCCAGAAAGCCTTTTTTTATTAATGAGAATATTTCCTCCAATTGCTTTGCTTTCCAGAAGCAACCTAACCAGCTGCAACCCGCATTTCCAGTCTTTGCTGGGCTCTGGTTTTACGAGTGCTGCTCAGAGAATGGTGAGACACAAACACCTTTCCATTTCTGGGAGGCTCAGCTGGGGTGGTCTGCACTTCCCCTGTGCAAATCTAGTATGTTTGTGTGTGGTTAGCATGACTACAGACCTTGGGGATGCTGCTGGGCCTTGCGCTTAGTCTTTTGTCCTCCAGAAGCCACTCTTACGTGAGTGGAGCAGTGGCATCCAAGTCACTCAAGTGTATTGGTGCCACTTAGGTGCAACTGAAGTCCAAAAGGTGATAAAGGTGTGAAGAGGAAGAGAGATAGCACTTGTCAGATAGCACTCTGGTCAGCAGAGCCAAGGATATTTATAGGTCGATGTCACACATCTGGTTAGGAACTCCTTGGTCATGGGAGTACATCATCTCACTTCTTGAGCTGGAACAGCCTTAATCCAGCCCCTGATATCATATAAGATGGTTCAAGTTCAAGCTTTAGATGTCTCATCATGGGAAGGAGTTTGGTAAGTTCCAGGAGTGTCATTGGAATGGATCCACCATATCAGAAAGGCTGTTGTTAATGACAGAAGGACCCTGGACCAGGTGGGGTCCATGATTTTCTTGGAGGAATGGACAAGTGGCAGCTGGCCGTGGCTCGCAGGCAAATAACTAGTTTGATGCTAGGTATGGTACCAGCAGATGGTGCTGAAGAATGGATAGCACAGTTCCCAGGTTTTGCGAGGACCCTGTAAGACTTCTTGTTTGGGGGCACTTTGCTAGCTCCTTGCGCACCGGTCTTCATGTGGAGGTGGTATTGTCAGCTGGGCACCTGAGGCCCTGAGATCGGAGCCAGACAGGCTATCGAGTATATCGCAACTTTGGTTTCTCCTGCTACATTGAAGATGTTGCATGATTCAAAATTGTGCACGTTGCTAGTGTAACATTTCCTCTACTAAGCATGCTCTGAAACTGCTTACTCACTGGTGGTGAAACAGGGTTATTTTAGTGACTTATCATACCACCCAACAGCTGCTCATTTTCATTGAAAGACCAATGTTTATTGTCCTCCTGCTATTGCCTCTGCACTCTTCTGTCAGGTACTGCTTTTGTTTCTGGAGGTCTGCAATCCTTGCAGGCCTGATCCCAGTCCCAGCAGGCTGTCACTTGACCTTGGTACAATTTGAGTCTGATTTGAAGCTGTCTTTTTTCACCTTGGGTTGTGTCCTCCTTGCTACAGATCAGAAGTGCTGGAGTTCATAACTGAGTAGGTCATTGCTATAATGTTTTCCATTTGAAGTAGGAAACTTTCTGAATGAGGGAAAGAAAAAAAAGTAGAATTTGAGATTGTTTCATGAAAAATAGATTCTGTATTTTACAAGTTTAATTATGACTGATTTTCCAGTTTTAGTTTTATATTCTTTTAATGTTGAGTCTAAATTAGGACACGGGAAAAGGATGGTCTGTCTTCAAAGAAACATTTAAGCTGATTGTGTTTCACGGAAAACAGCTGTGGGTGTAGCAGTAGCTCTCAAGCTCTCTTCCATACTAGCATACAAGATGCGGGTGCAAGCTGGATACTTCTGCTGTGTGGGAGTTTGGAGGAGAGGCTTGATAAAACTAATTGGCAAAATTACCACCAAAGCTGTAGAGCAGTGAAGGTAGGACCTTTTAGAGTGCGTGAGCAAGGGGAAGTGGACAGGAGGAAAGGCGTCCTACATCCTCCTCATGCAACTATGAAGCCTCTGATTTTCGTGGACAGAGACCACAGTTCAGTGATGCATGAATACATTCTTTTTCATTTCTGCCTGCCCATTAAGAAGAGCTTCTCTAAGTATGTAATTATCATTCCTTTGATTGAAACACAACCCTGTATATATATATATAACATGTATATATACCACCACAGATGGAAGGTGATAGCACAGGGAGAGCTCCACAAAAACCCTTTGGGAAATGCATAGTGTTTCTGCCGGCAGAGACTTTGCTCTTTGATCTTTAAGATTTTGTAGTAACTGTTCTTACTTCTTAAGAGCTTTTTATACAGCTCATCCAGGAGAGTTAGTTAACCTCCAGTGTTCATATTTGGTACACAGTAACCTGTGCATAGGTAGCTAGCATATCTCACTAGTCTATAGCTTGACATCTTTGATGATGCAGATTTCCCATGAGTTCTTTTCTCACATGTTATTCAGAAATATGTATGGAGGAGCAGCTGTTCCGAATAAGTCCATGAACCAGTAGTCTTTTTTTTTTTTTGGGAAAGAGGTCACATTGCTCCTGAGCAGTTTTTAGGGTATTGCAGCATTGGTTTTGGCTAAAGAGGAACAGAGCACTCTTACTGCAGAGCAAAGAGTGGCAACTCATGGACGAACTCAGAAATAGCTGCTCTTCAGTAATCCCACATGAAGCCAAGCTCTGTTCTTTCAATGGGCTCTGTGGATGTGCTTCAGGGCTTGGTTTGGTGCTGCTGAAGACCTGTCTTCACAGTTTATGTTACTTGGTTGTTGTCTGAATGGTGACTTCAGAAACATTTAGCTTGGCATGCAAACTGAACCAGCTTTGTTTAAATAACCAAACAGGTACAGAAGGCTATTTGTTGTTTGGAGTTGTTAGCAAATGATGTTGAATAGATATTTTCAGCAAAATATTTGTAGGTTTCCTACTGCTTCAAAGTACAAATTGAGAGGTTGGGGTTGGTTTGAGAATATTGAAAGTACAGGGGTGCAAGTGCTATTGTGTGAGATGCTGCAGTTTTGTTTGGGCAGGCAGCTGTTTGCTGGCTTGCCAGTGGTAACAGGAGCACTATCTGGGCCTTGCAAAAACATGTGTTTCTCCTCTGAGAAGCTCCAGCCCTTTCAGCAAATATAAAAAAATTAGAAAACATCCTCATTGTTTTGCTGTTATGGATTTCGTCGGCACCTGGAAGAGGAATGCAGTTCATGACTTAAAACCTCTCCAGTCTCCCTTCCAGCACGGAAGGTCGGTGTTTCTGAAAAAGACTCTCTTCATGTGGATATCTGGACAAGTCCTGCAGCCCATTTGCTTGTTTTAAAGCTGAAAAATACAAGAAGTCGTTTTGAGGGATATTCATTTTACCTAATTTTCATTATACCTTCCTTCTGGCCACACTGCAATGCCTTTGGTGACACAGGAGACTGGGGAGTAACTGCTGAGCCTCCCCAAAGCTGCTTGCCCTGGCCCTGGGCTGCAGCAATGGTCAGACCCTGTGGGCTGCATTTCTGCCCCAAAAGCCAATAGTATGTATGTGACTTTTTCTGCAGCAAAACCCAATATTTCAGTACGCTACTTGGAATTACTCTTTGTCTTTTTGGGCTTGCAAGTTTCTGAGACGCAGGAAGCTTTTTTGTTTATTGTCCTCTCACTCACTTTCACATGACTTTTTATTGAAGACCCGAGCACTTCTTCAGCAGAGTGTTAGATTCAACATTCTTTTTAAATTAAATGTGCTGGGGTGACCTAATCAGATGGTAGCTGGTTTACCACAGGAATGGGAACCACGATACTCTGTAATCTAGTTTAACGTTTATTCACTCTTTGACCTTAGACAAACAGCTTAGTTGCTGCATAATGGAGATGATAATTCCTTTGAAATGTTGACAGAAAGTTGAGTAAATAAGCAAGTTTTACTCTTTGTGGGTCAGGGAGCCTTATTTTCAAAGCGTCTTCAGACCTCCCATTCTTTCAGATTACTTTGGAGTAAAGGGATGTAGCGCAGGCATCTGAATCATCAAGGACTTACCATGTTTTCCAGTGTGGATCCCCATACCTCAGCTTTCTGTTACATGAGTGTGAGTGTGTGGTTGTGTTTCAGGATGGAGTAGAGGATTCACAGTGGTTGGGCTGGGTGATCTTGGACATCTTTTCTGACCTGCGATTCTGTGACTCTGTGTCTTGCTTCCGGTGGCCATGTCATTCACCATTTTATACCTTGTGGTGTGTAGACACTAGATGGATGGATGTATTACTTCCCCTTCAGGAAGAAATATGGCACTCGATTCCACGCTGTTTTTGGTTTTGAAGTAGTGTATCTTTATACTAACTTATGACATTAATGAACTCAGCTCCATAAGGTTAAGAGCAGCAGTGGCTTCATTTACCGCCAGTGAATTTGCCTCTCTGGTTTTGCCTGAAATTTCCTGTGAAGCCCAAAGCAGACTACTTGCTGTTTAACATCCTGGTGACAAAACACCTTGTGACAGCAGAACAACCTTTACAGTTTTTCATTTCTCAATTGCGTTTTTTAAACTTTGAAGTGCCATTTATTTTGACACCTGGTATTTTTCAGGCCATGCTTTTATTTGGTGGGAATAGCATTAATGTGTATTAAAGGCAGAAAAGCCTGAGGAAATGGTTAGAAGTTATTCCCAGAATGTAAATAATTTCCTAAATTTTGAGCTCTACGAGTCTAATGTATTTTAAATGGCCTTCCAGAGTGCAAAATGAAACTCAGTGTGGCATTTAACCAACAATTGCAGAGGTGCTAGTTATTCCACTTGGCTACATTTAGGAGTCCAGGAAACAACAATTAAAAAAAAATAGTGAAACAGTCTTGCAAAAAAAATTAAAGGAACAGTTCACGCTATAAAACTGATGTCTACAGCAAAAAAAACACAGCTGCTAAATGTTACCAAATCATAATAATTGTGACAGAGTTACATCCCAGTCTTTCTTTAAGACATCTTCACCCATGTGAAGGCCTCTTGATTTAAACAGGGCTCAGCAGCAGCAGGGGCATTTGTGTTAGAGGATCCTGGTAAAATTGGACTGCTCATGTAAATCAAGGCTTATTTTTGCATTCCAAAGGGTAAAAAAGTCACATGAAGGGAGTGAGATGCGAAATGTGTGAAGAAACCTTTATACAGTGACTCCACGCTGGGGAAGCCTCAGCTGGATGCTGTGCCCCACTTCAAACAAAAAAGCAGTTGACTGGTTTGAGAGGGAGTATAAGGGACTCCCCTGTGGCTTGGGGAACATCGCCCTCAGGGAAAATCAGAACAAATCTTCTTGTTTGCTCTGTGAAAGAGCATGGAAGGCTAAAGGATGGAAGGGTAAGTCCTCAAATGAATGAGAAACAGACACAGAGCAAAGGGAATAGAGCAAAAGTGCCAAAAAATGTATGGGCATAGTTGAGGAATCACCGCTATCTTAATGAAACTTAGTTAAGATGAAACAGTACAATTAATGTGTGTTAAGTGGATGTAATTAGTCCCTCTCCAGCAAATAAAGTAGGTAAAGTAACTTAAGCTGGTATTTTGCTCTCTGCCTTATGAAGTGATGTAACTTTTACCAACCTTTAAAATACTGATTGTGAATGAGTCAGTGTTTCTCAAGCGCTTTGGTCAGCTGTTCCCATTTACTGGTCTGGAATCTCACTTTTATTGTCCGGTCTCTCTGAGCTTCCCCTCACGTGTTCGAAACCAAAGTTACTGTTATTATACCGGGATACTGTCATAGTACTGAGGTTGGAAATGCACTGTGATAGATGCTAATTAAATACATGGGGAGCAGAGTTACCTGCTTTTGCAGGTCTGGGGTTGAATTGTTTTCTTGCTACATTTTGTTTCATGAGGGCTGTGATTTCTTGTCACGGCACTTTTATAACCCTAGTATAAATGCAGATTTATTATCAAAGGGGTGGTTTTTGCTACAAGAAAGTACTAGGGAGAATAGCGATGCAAGCTTTCTTCCTTAATCTGCACCCTTCCCTGGGATAAATGGCATTTACACCACCTGAGCTCCCCCGTGTGATGAAGCTCCTGGTCAGCTATTCCTTGTGCAGACCTGGCCTCAGCATGGGCTGTTGTAAACACAGGAGGTGTTGCAGATTAGAGGGCACCCACTTTAGTAGGAGCGTCAGTGGGCCTGGCCAGGCACGAACAGAGTATTGTTGGGAAGGGGAGGGAGCTCATCTCGCGGGGTTAGTTCCAACATCCTCTGGCATGCCAAAGGGAGAACCTGGGAACGAATGTAGTAAAGAGTGAGTTGACATTTAGCTCTCTTGTTTCTCCTCTAAGAGTTTTACCACTATCCAATGGTGATTACTCGATGGGCAAAACACCCGCTGCGCTCTCCTCTTGGGCAGGTAGCAAGTCATTTTGTAAACCAGCACCCTCTTTTGCCTGTCCTCCCTCCCACCCTCCGCCCCTTGCCATGAGCAGGTCGGCAGCAGTGGTCAGAGACATCCCTAATGAGGTCCCTAGCTGCTCGCTGGGCTGATTTGGTTGTAGTTTTTAATAATGTGAGGTTATTTTGTTAGCGGCTTTACTTTCCAAGTCTTTTCCCCCTTCTAGCACCCCTAGGTACAGCTCTACTGGATCAGTTACCATCTGCTCCAGTGTTTGCATTTAGCCTGCAGGGCCTGTGATCTCAGAAATATTTCCTGTAAATGGGATCTCTCATGCCAGGCCTGTCACACAATAGATATATAATTGGATAAAACCTAAACTGAAAACAACAAACAAAAAGAAGAAAACTACGTGTTGTGCCATAGACAGCGCGTGAGCCTGTCCAGAATGGGATACGCTCCTTGTTTATGACTGAAGCTGCTCTCGTATGTCTTTTTTAATTCCCTTTTGCTGTTTAACAGAATCAAATTAATGTAATAATTAAATTCCATGGTGCGTTTTTTCCCCACTTAACTCTCCAACTTGAGCAGCTTGTGGTGTGCAAGTAGAACAGCATTAGTGCCACAGCAAATGCAGTTGCTGTGTTTTAAGTCTTGATCCCGGTGTTGCATATGAGATCGACCCCACGCTGAGGTCGCAAATCTTTCTCCTCCACGGGTTGGCTGTGTACAGCATTTCTTGTTGGTTGGGAGGCAGGGTGGTGCATGGCCTAGGAAAAAGGCAGAACTGCAGGGGAAACAGTGGGCAAACCACAGGCAGCCAATCCCCTGGTCAGTGAGAACAAGGGTGAAGATGGCATCACTGATCCTTACAAAGGGAAAAGAAATAAAACATTTTTTTAAATTCTTTAAACCCATTTTGAAGGCCTCCTGAGCAGGGGTACAGGTCTGTGTAAGGCACGTGCTGACCTCTGGCACAGCTTGCCTTTGGGACTTGCCAACCTTTCTTGAAGAAGGTGGAGATGATGAAAAACATCTGATGCAATGAATCCACACCTAAACTAAAAAAAAAAAACCCAAACTGATGAAATAAATCAGAAATTGATCACTGTGATTTTCCCCTTGCTCATACTGTGAATTTTCTTCATCATCTCTGCAAGAACAAACTGCGTAAGTCATGTCTGTGCTGTTATTCTGGTAGTAATGAGCTTACAGATACTTTTTCTGTTTTGTTGGAGGGACTGCAAATGCTGTACACTAGTCATAGCTTGCAAAAGCTGCTCAGAAGTGCACTGCAAAACATCACAAAAAGAATTGGATTCAACTTCAGTCAAGACCAGTAATTGGTTTTCATAAAAAAAAAAATCCCCAACCAAAAGCTGTTCATCTGTCTCTGGAAGATAAAAAAAGCCCAGAGTTTGGATTTGATTGCCCTCCCCTAAAGTAACAACAGTAATCCTAATAAATGGGGAGATTTGTAAATTTTTCCCAAGAGACAGTGCCTCGATGTTATACTAACTTTGGCTTATTTATGATAAATGTAGTCTAAAGCACCAGAAATATAAACCTTGAATCCTTTTTAATTCCAACATAAAAGGATTACATTTTATCAATATAGCTATCTCCTAGCACTCTGCTGTTTTTTATGAACACACAAAACATGTGTTTTGTCTTCCTTTCTGTCTTTTTTTTAAACAGCCAGCAATTCCTAAATGAAGAATACACTCCTAGTACTAGTGCCATTTTTGGCAATAGGACATTTTATTGATTTCCAAAATTCTGGCATTTCATCAATAACAGCAAAATACAGGCCCGTAAATTCACCCTTCTTAAAGGAAAGTGGCCTGATCTTTCATAGCAGTTTCCATTTGCCTTTGACGTGAACTGTAGGTTTAGTGGTTCAGAAAAAAAATCATGTTTGATGAGCCCGAAAGAAACAAATAAACCAAACCAGAAGCAATCAAAAGTACATGCGAGTTCATAAAAAAGTGAGCCTTGGTTTCTTTGTCTAGAAGATTAACACTTCCTCAGGAGGGCTGTAATAGGATTGAGCCTTCCCTGTGGTACTTCAAAGACATGTGCTCCTGAAGACTTTTACTGAGTAACTTCCAGTATTATTGGAAGCTTTGCCTCTGCTTTCTTTCTGGTTTCTTTCAATACTTCGAGGAAGATCTGAACTGAGGATCGTGTTACTCCTCCTTATTTTTATCCCCCAAGCATTTTCTGTCTTCTGTATGCAAATTTTTATCCTTAAAGAAAAAAATAATCTTAAGTTGCGTAACAGTTGGAGATTTTTAAACATAAATATCCATCTCTTTCATGTTACTACTTCAGTACTTTCAGATGGCATATTCTTGCATTTAATGCTGTATAGCAAAATACTGAGTTTTTTTCAATTCAAAGAGACCCACAGTGTGTATTTTTGTTACATTCACAGCACTGTTGTTCTGTCTCCAGGAGAACACACGGTAAGCTTTCATTTTCCGGGCACTTTATACAGAGTAATAAATTCAGCTGTTGGTGTTCATCTTTGGTTGTAATGTGCCATCTCCTTTTTGAGCTGTTTTCCCCACCCTGGTTCGGATGGTTAGGCTGCTTTCCATGGTAGTGGAAACCTTGAAAGCCATCAGACTAGAGGCAGAGAGGTGAGTGGTAGCTGCTGGCCTGGAGACAGCTACTGCTCTGTGCTTAGAGAAAGGAAAGGAGCTTTATTAGGTGGGAGAAGCCGGTCCTGTGCATGGGTAGGCATGCCCTACTGGTTTGGCTCCATAGGTAATAGGTCCTACCTGTTTGGGTAGGGCAGCTTCAAAAAGTAAAGTTGTGGTGACCCAGAAAGTTCCCTTGCTCCGGGGCTATGCAGTGCCGAATTGAGCACTCTGGTTGCCACTGTGGGTCTTACAGACACCCATGGAGCCCGTGTCCTGCTTAAATGCTGCAATTACCATATCTGGATCTGACCAAGAGTCGATGTGCTTGGAGTCAGACGGGGAGCAGAGAATGAGGCCCAGATATGTGTAGTCTTTGGCCAGTTGGCTGAATCACTGGATGAAAGTCCCGCTATGCCTGTAGGAGACATCAGGGAAAGAACCAGAAAGTCCCCAAGCATCATGATAGTTTAGTTCTTGTTCTTTCTCTGGCAAGTTTTGCTCTCATACTGATAGCAATGAATGGGTTTAGATGGGGCACACCAGTTATGATTTAATTTTTCGCTTCAAATGTGCTGTCAACCTCTGTAATTCTATTGCCAGGATTTCTCATAAATCATCGTGGTATGTTAGTTAATACATTTAAATCTGCTTGAAAAGCTTCTCTCTCTCAAGAGCAAATGGAGCCCTGCTTAACATTCCTTATTAGCTTGCTTAGGGGGAAAAAACCAGTTGTCGCTGTATTGGCTGGCAAAGGGAGTTGCATTCTTACTCCATGTACTTTACTAATTTGTAATCTTTCACTCTTAACTAGCTTGTTTCCATCTTCTAGAGATTCAGTTGTTTTAGTATCAGCCTTGACTAATAATGCGGTGCAGCGGTGCAATTTCGATGACCACAAATAAGCAAGCAAAAGTTGTAGACTAATTCTGGTAGTCAGACATACCCAAACAGAAGTTTCCTGCCCACATTCATGTAAGCCCCAGTGAAGCAGTCCCTTCTGCCCAGCCTCTGGCCCTGCTTGTCGCCCAAGCCATTACTAGGAAACATTAAACAAGCCACGGAAAGTACCCTTGGCTGGCACTTGTCGCGTTACTAAGCAGTGCACAAGGGCTCCAGCTACAGGATGAATAATCCCAAAGTTCCCCAGTATGGCTAGGGTGGTGGTGGGACTTGTCACTGGGAGGGCATTGAGAGCTTCTTGAAACAATTGGGTGGGATGGGACACTCTTCTGGTCCTTATCTGAGGGGAAGGGGGTGCTGGATACCTGGGGTGGCCCTGCTGTGGTCGGTACCCAGTGCTGAGGCTGGTGACATTGTCCAGGTGTGACCCAGCGTGCAGCTATGGCCTCTGTGCTGGAGGGGGAATGGTCGGCATGTTATTGACTTCTTTTAGGTCAGGTTTGGGCTCCTGGCTTATTGCAGTTCTGTAAATTATGCCTTTGCTTGCTATAAATTAACCACCGTATTAAGTGCAAAGTCCAGAAATAAAAGGACATAAATAGTTGCATTTGAAAGCTGTATCATCGTCTGTGGATGTTTAAGTGGGGATTTTATCCGTTAGATTAGAAATACCACTTATCTCATCCTTCTGGATATTTTCACTACCCTTCTAACTTGGAGATAAATATCCCGTAATGGTTTTTTTATGTGTTTTATTTCTTTTTCCATGATAATCAGATCAGTTCTGACTCAAAATGAAGCCAATTATCAAGAACAATAAATAAAAAAGTGCGCATTGCTCCTTCTGCACTGAAAGAAAGAACAGTAAGTTGAGACAAAACAAATTTGGTTGCCAAGTCCAAGTACCAAAGGCAGCAAGGAGAACTCGGGCCCCATCCTAATTAAAGAGATCTAAACACAATGAAAACATATTGTACTGATGTCATATGTTAAAATATTTATAATTGCACAAAAAGGAATTGCAGCCTATTGAAAACATTTACAGAGCTCGCCATTTCTGCTAGCTACAGAGAAGAGGGACTAAAAAGGACTAGTTTTGCTCAACTGGGAAAGTTTTGCTCTTCAGGTTTTTCCTGTGAGGTCCAACATTACCTCGCCACTTCCTCTTATCAGTCGCTAAGATAAGTGAAGAGCACTGCTGGCATTGTATCTGATGACAGGAGATGGTATCTGTCAGGAATTGCTATTTCCCCTGGGCATTGCATTGTAATTGGCTCCACTGGAATAATTTCATCTGCCGGGAAACCGTTTGTAACACTGAGGCCCTTCATATTGATCCAATGTGCCAGATCATGTGTAGGAGGGTGGAGGGCTCCCAAAAGGAGAGGGGGTGATGGAGGAGAGCAAGGCAGGCGCCCTCCTCAGAGATGTTCACCAGACTCAAGATTCTGTTTGGTAAAAAGAAATACTTCTGCCTTCTGTGAGGGAAAACTGATGTGTAGGAAATCACGGTCCCTTTCAGCAAAACCAGAGAGGCACTAGGAAGAGCAACAGCCATATGCGTAGAGATCTTGAAAAGGCTGGAAAGTCAGGCTGAACCAGTTTTCCATAGCTGTGTGTAGTGGGCATGGTGGGCAGAAGACAGGTGGCTTGCGATGCTGTGGAGTCTGCTGTCTAAACGTGAATCCACCTGCATGCGTCGTGTGAGCGAGGTCCCTGGTATATGTTCCCACAGAAGCCTATTGCAGATGTGCTCACTTAAATACTTTCTGTAGTATAAAAATAGGTTTTTGGCTGCACATCATGTACTCACTGCAGTAGGAACTTTTCAACTGTGGCTTAATTTAATATCTTCCTTGTTTGTGTTTATGTTTCTTGATATTGATTTTCATGTTTTTCCTCCTCAAATACTGGCAAGATCCTTTTATAAATAAATAATACAGGCATCTTTCTAAGTTTCTCTTGTATTAAAGAGCTCTATGGCAGCAGATGGACATATCAAGGCTTCTTACTAACATATTAAAGAGCATTTATTAGTTAATAATTTTATTAGGAATTTATGTTGCACCAAAAAGGTGATTGGAACTTGAGATATTTAAAGCATCATTTTAGGGAAATAAGTGTATCTCTGTTTAGCTAGTTAATGTCTAGCTGTGGTATTTAATACAAAATGAAAAATCGGCTCGTCAATCATACAACAGAGGAAAAATGTCGTTACCTCTCTGGAATTATTAATGAACCAAGAAGTGCTATTGTGTTTCTGTGCAGATTGCTGTAGTTGGAAAAATTGACACTTTTTGTCAGAAAGAGATTGATAGCTCTGCAAGGGTTCAGGAAAGAACAAAAGCAGGTTAGTGGGGGAGTGCTAAAAGGACATATATGAGGAAAGATGTGTGTTTTTTTTCTAAGTGGCTGTGGGTCATGGTGCGGGAATGCAGACATCCCTGCGCTTGCCCAGGGCTACCCTCCAAGCTTACCCACCAAGGGCAATTTGAAGGTTTAGTCAATTCCAGTCCAAAATCTATATGTGTGGGTGATTGTAGAGCTGTTCCCAAGGTAACGCATTTGCTGGAAAACTGGAGACAGTGGCTGGAGCATGGTGCCACACTAAGGTGGCTGCATGGCTTTCCAGTGGTGTGAAGGCAGTTCGACCTGTGGGTGGCTGGAGCCACTGACTCTTGGTAATCAGGACTGACGTAATGAGGGCTGACAGTGAGAGTGCAGCAGGGGAAGGATGTCCTTGCAAAAGCCAGAATTTAGCATGAATTAGGTTAAGAGCTTTCAGCATTTGCTCTTGCCTCCTCAGAAGGAAGTGAAAAGTGGCAAACAGTTTGCAAAACATGAATGTGGATTGCTCTCCTAAAGCCAAACCAAAAAGTGATGCCCTGGTGAAAAACCTTTAGAGGCAGGAGGATGAATGATCACTTAAGCCTTTGAAGAATACTCTCTCCACCCCTCAGGGCGGTGGTTCCATGGCTGCATGGACATGGCAGTGATACCCCAGTCTGCACTTAGTAGCGTATGATGGTCAGAAGTAGACACAAGATCTGGGGATACCTGATGGCTTTTGTCTTTTGATACCACTAGCAGGAATGATGCGCAGCCAGAGCCATGAGATGGCCTGACCCAGGTTTTCTAGCTGTGCTCCTGACAGGATGGTGCTGGTGTCTGCTTTCCAGGAGGCCGGTCCACTGCCCGAGCACGGCCCTTTGCTAGAGTAATGTGGCTGCTTGCCCTGCCCATTGAAGCAGACCTTAACTTGCCCTTCTGCTGCAGAAGTCTCGGGCTCTGTTCTCTATTTACTCCTACAACAACTCAATTAGTTTGATGGAAATGAGATGTCAAAATGCCCCCGGCTTCAGCGACTTACCCAATGTCACTCAGAAAGCTTTGGCAGAGGGCTGCCTCCTGAAATCTGCACGCCCTCCAGCAATGGGCCATTTCTCCTCCTCACCTTCAGAGACAGCTAGGGTGAGTGGAAGTCTGATGTATTCGAAGGACAATTAAAAAAAAAATTGCCTGTTTATTTAACTTTCTAACAATTTAATCAACATCCTATTATTCTTAGGAAGTTTAGATAATACAGCTCTTTTTTTTTTTCTTTTGCTTAATTCAGCTTGCCATATGCACTCCTGGGTCAATCCTTTTACACAAAGCTTTGGCCTTGGCAAGATAAATCTAGACTAACAGAGAAGAAACATATTTATATGATTTGTTTAATAGTGTATGGACGTATTCCTGCAATTCAGTGTTTGGCGATTAAGGCTTACTTTGAATGTACTTTGGCTATAGGGCAAAAAAACCCTGACTTACCTTCAAATACTGGATATGAGACCTGCCTAGCTGACAGATTACAGAGCAGGTTTTAAAGTGGACATGAAAAGAATGCCAAATTCAGCTTTCCTGGCAATAATTGCCATGAAAAGAAGCTGGATTAGAGCAGTTGGAATAAAAAGTCGAGCACTAAAAGAAAAATGCTAATTACTAGTTTCTCTAATCATGTAAAATGAATGTTTTATGACATTTTAATATGATGCTTTTAGCCTTTCCTACTCTGTCAGTGCCAGCATCCTCTGAACAGCTCATGGATGCTATAATTATGTGCTCTAAGCGATCAGCTGCATTGTGCCTTACCTGGCTGATTCAAACTTAGCTGGAGACATGATATTCTGACTCAGTACTGTGCAAACCATTGCTCATTGGGAGGCAGAAATGAGGACACCAAAACAGAAACTCTGAGCACTTACTGTAAGCTTTCGGAAGCGGATTTTTTATGGAAATTGAGATGGGATCTACAGATAAGTGGATGTTTTTAGCTGTTCTTAGCATCTGAGGTGTTTCAACTTGATAAGGTATCTGAATGCAGACTTTTGATACAGCTTATTAAAAATATATGGGCTAGTTACAATGTCTAAATATGAATTTAGACCTCCACAAAGTTTAGGAGCATTTGGATTTCAACTTTGGGGCCAACCCTGCCCCTTCGGTGAGATGAAAACTTTAGATATTTATTCAATTAAATTTGCCTGCCACCAGCCCCTAACCGTCTTTGTTTTTGAGAGGGTTGGTTATAGATTTATATTTGAAAAGGGAACACTCATCTACCCTTTCCTTTTCTTAAGGCACAAAATTTTCTAAGGTCGGCATTAATTCTTTATTGATGCCTAATTTAGGTGGTTAGATTGGCTTGTTTACAGGCTGACTTGGGTGCATTACTATTGAAATCAAATCTGCAGTTTAATTTCACTCCTAATCTGTTTCTTCATCAGAGAGAATCATTATTTCTTGGTAATACTCTGTAGGACGAGAAGGCTGCTGTTTCTATTTCAGCACTGCACCACAGGATTTGGATTTAATGTATCCCAGTGAATTGCTGAGTTCCTGTATTTATTCAGGTATATGATTTTTAATAGTATGAGAAAGTAAGGGGAAAATATTCTCATTTCAAGTGGATGCTGCAGACTGTATACAACTGTTTTCTACCCTACCCCCATCAGGACGTGAAACAGCTGGTATGTTTCTTCAGAGACTAATGTACTGACTCCAGCTCCATTTTGCCTTCATAAGCCTCAGGCATTACTCTGTACGTGCACTCCAGGAATTAAATTAATTTACAAGCTGAGGAATACACTATTTCTTCTTACTTACAGGTCTCAGATAGAACTGCTACTGCATGGTTGGGAGGATAATGCACACATTGCTGTTGAAACTAACTTCTAGCATCTTCCCAGGACAGTCATCACATTGAACAGAACAAAGGCAGCCTTGCAGCCTGCACCCCTGTCTGCCCATGTCATTTCTGTCCCAGTAATGTTAGTTCAACAGTGAGATTATCAAGGGAGAGTTCAGATAAGCTGTGCCTCCCCTTGTCTTAGCCTTTATCCTTGCCATGCACGAGTTTCTTGATATGCCAGTTGGGTTCTTCTAAACCATGTCCGTCCGTACTTAAAACCAAATAATTTTAAACTACCTCCTTGGAAAATGACAGCTTTTTGGCCCTAGCTTGTGTTTTCCTGCATAGAAACTGCAGTGTCTGTCTTTGAACCAGTTCAAGCTCCAACCCCAAATATGCACTAGCTGGCCATAACCAGCTGATGAGAGCAGTCCAGAATGGACCATGTGTTTTTGTTGATGTCCGTGATAGCTATGTTGTTTGTAGTTGCTGCAGGAGCTCGATGGTTTTGCTTTTCTCCCCCTTTTGCCCAAGACCCGCTGCCAGGGTGTATGTTTAGGTGTGCTGCTGCAGTATGTCATTCCTGACGTCCCTGGCATCTTTGTCTGCCTTCCTGCATTGAGGTTCGTCAACATATGCATTTAGTGCCCACCCTCATTAGTACTGAAATAAATTAGAACTTTGCTCCTGCCTTCAGCAGGGACAGGATTCGTCTTTGCAGTGAGACCACAGTAAAATCTGGTCTTCAAAGGGTCTGCATGTAGGAGTAATTGGAAAGTAGGGAAGTATCTTGCTTCATACTGAATTATTCTATTAAAATAAGATTTTTTACACAATTGGGCCCTTATGTTTCTAAGTGCTTGGTACTGTTAATCTGGCTGGCATACTCCATTGGCGGGCTCAGCTGTCATCCTATTGCTTTCCATCATGCAGCCAGCACAGCAACTCCTGTAATTGATTGAATGTGGTGCATCTAAAGTTTATTTTTCTGTTTCTTTGTTTGTTGCTAGGGAGATCTGCTCTACCTTGCCTTACGTCCCTCCCAGTGAAGTGCCACTCACAGATGGGTTGTGCCTTATAAACCAAAGCTGTAACACCTACGCAGGGAGCAAGGGCCCTGGCCCTGCTGCACGCTGTTGTTAGAAACCCAGCGGTCAAACAGCAGCATTCGAATTAGAAAAACAATTTTTAAACTGCTGCAGAGCATAATTCATGTCATGGTGGAGGAATGCTGAAGGCTTTTTGATCTTTGTTGTCATGGACCTAAAGGTGAAAGGCTTTTTTTTTTTTGGGGGGGGGGGGGTGGTGTTNTTCTTAAATCCCCTGAGAAAAGGTAACTATAACAATAAGGCAGCAGATGTGTGGGAGTAAATGCAGCTGTAACTGAATCCAGACGCTCTTCTGTATGTAGGGACATGAAGGGAATGTTCCAATAAAATTCACGTAATAAAAATCTGAGCCCCCTTTTTTTTTTCTTGCTTAAAGTTGGATTCACATGTGTAGAATTCCTGTGGACTTTGATGTGCATTGACATTAGCACTGTACAAAACTGGGCTGGGAGAAAGATTTTTAACAGGCGTGGGGTACTGGAAGGTAAATGATCTATGGAGACCTGCAAATTTCAATAGAAAAACACTTGCCCAATTAAAAAGAGTTTAGCAAACCAGATATTTAAGTGATGCAATCACTCTAGTAGGATGAACTAGCTGGTCTAGTAAAGAGTTTCTCAAACTTTCTGAAAGTGGCACTGCCTTTTGTCTTACCTGTTTTTGTGCCACCCTGAAAGCCATGCAGAAGCAGTTCAGCTCCCTGGGGAGATCAGGGTGAGGATGAGCTGTAGTCGCTGGCTGTGCCTCCTTCCAGCCCAGAGAGCTGAACTGCTGCCAGTGCCTAAGGGAGATGAGTGGTGCCCTGCCGAAGGTAAAGGCTCCCTGTTTGTAGCTGCCCCCTGCTAATTCTCCTCTGCGCTCTAAACTCCAAGTTTAAACTGAAACTCAACTAAATGAAGTTTCTCATGGTTGTTACTGCACTCTGACATTTGCTGTCCCTGCACCTTTCTTTGAGTTGCCTCGGTTCACGATCAGCAGTGCGAGCAGCTCTCTTTCTTCTGAAAAAGAAGAAAGAGGAATGGGCAGGGTGGCAGGGCAAGCCATCCACTCCTCCTTGTTTTCCTGTAGTTCAGATAGCTCTGTGCTGAATTAATTTTTTACCAGACAACTTACATTGCACAGTAGTGTATTTTGCTCTTGCCCCATGCATGCTTCTGAACACAGGCAGTACCAGACATTTCAGCGCGGCCAAAAGTGCCTTCCATCTGCCTCACAGCAGCTGAAATCCTCTTTGTATACAAAAACAATTTCATTGAATGCACACAAACCACATTTGCGCTTGGGATGTAGCAGGAACACTGTGGCGTTGTCCCGGCAGGACATCTGTAGTGCTTTGCTTCTTCCTTCACGTGATGTCCTTCCCCATGTCCCCTGCACCCGTCTGCCTCCTGCACCACGGAGGACAGCAGCCTTAGACCATGGAACTTCGCTGGCTGTTTCTAATTAGCCTGCTCGGTCATTACTCGCGACATGTGGGCTTGTGAGGGTGCCAGCGGTCACGTATTGTCTGCAGGACACAGCATCAGTTGAGCTGGCAGGACTGGGAGCGTTTGCTGAGTTGCTAGGTACCCATATAAGGCTCTTCTATGAGTCTGACTCTGATATAAAACTATTGAGTTAGTTCAAACTCCATCAAGCATCAGTTTGCATAACGATTTATCAGAGAGTGTTTAATGACTGCTACATGAAAAACTGGTGACCTCTCTGAAGCACTTTGTGTTTGTAGGTTTTCTGAAAGAGGTATACATATTTCCACTCCACAGAGCTGGATGTTGTTTATTATTATTATTATTATTATTATTATCAGTTTAAATGAATAACTTTGGGCTTACTCAGGTCCTGTTTTACAGCTGTTCTTAATGGGCGATACCAGGAACTGAGAGAAATATGGACATTGCTGACTTGTTTGCAATTGTTTGGCCTTCTAACCATTTAAATATTTAGTTGTTACAGTACTTGCAGAGGAAAATTCCAGTTCTTGTCCAAACCTACTTTGGAAGTATATGTACATAGATTATCTCCCTGGTGTTTTAACTGTAAATATGTAGCTATATGTATCTAATTGTAGCTGGGAAATTTTGCTGAAAGACCTTTCCTGTAGCACACTGCAACTTGTATTTTTTATTTCTTTGAAAGATGTAAACTGGAGTTGCTGCAGTGTCATAATGTTCCTCTGCTTCTGTTTTGGTGTGTCAAGTATGCTTGGTGCCCCTCACTACTCTGTGACAGGAGATACATATGTCCAGTGGAAACATGCAAGTGGCAGGACACAGCAAAGAGTGTTTTGCATAGAACTACTACATTCAAAACCATCCTGCCCGGGACATCGCCCTGGAGCATCTGTAGGGATGCCCTGCAGTGCTGAGCATCCTTTTCTTAGGCACTGGTGCTTTAGCTGACGATGATCTAAAACTTTGCATTTAAGGATGCTCTGAACATGTTGCCCTCTCTGCTCTATGCACTAGGCTAGGAAATCCATGTCTTTCTGTTGTGTCTTTTGATCGTAGACTTTCCTTCTTTTAGGAAATTTGGACTTGTTCATTTCGCTATGTACAACCCAATTATGCCATCAAAAATTTACAGTGTGGTTGGTAGAAATGTCGATGCTGGCAGACAATGCCAGCTCTTACCCAGCAGGGGCTGGCACATGCCCAGAGCCAGGCTCCTTCTCTCCTGCACCCAGCACACAAAGGCTGCAATTGAGCTGCCTCCCAAAGCGCAGACACAGCCTTTATGTACCTAAGGAGGCCCAGGAAACCAGAACGATTCAAATCCTGCAGTTCAATGTCTAGCTGGCAAGGGGTGAAGTTGTTTTACATGCACTTTGCACAGATGGAAATGAGTATGGAATCAGTAGGAGAGTGCCAAGGGGAAAGCAGTAGACACAATATGTGAGTCTCTTTTTTTATGTCTCCAGCCTTAGTGTGGCTACAGCTTTACACAGGAAACAAATGGAGAGGAAATGTAAGGGCCTGCTTTTTCAACCCTAGGAATGAGTTTCAAAATCCTCTCCACCCATGGCTCCTCTTAAGGACTGGGTCATTTGCCAGATACTCCAGGGAAACATCTCTGTCTGCATCCTGGGGCGGGGACATCACCACCCACCTGTTGAGCGCTGCAGCAGGTGCTGGCAGCAAAGCTGTGCTTCCTACTTGCCCTATGGGTACTGGCAGGCAGGGAGATGCAGTCCATCATCTCAAGGGCCTTCAGGAAGCAGCCAGTATCCCACCAGAGGGGACAATGCCAGTGGGTCAAAGGGAGGGTGGGCTTCCCCACTGGTGTACCCCACAAGCACCCTATGCCACCAACGTGGCCTAATGAGGTGTCACTGCTGCAGCCTGAGCAATGCAAAAAAAAAAGAAAAGTGTTCTTGTGCCCTCCATGGGCTGTACTGAAAAAAGGAAATGTTTTTGGTTTTTTTAATGAAACAAAAGGGCAAGATTGGGCTATTGAAATCTAATCTGTGCAGAATTTATTTAATAATAGCGATATCATTCATTATGGTTTTATAGCCTTAGTGAGTAACGAAAGGTGACAGGAATGCATCTCGATTGCATCAGGATTTCCTTGCTGACCGACCTTGCTGCACCTGAGACTGAAAAAAGCTGAATGCTAAGGGGGGAGAGAAGGAACAGGAAGAAAAGTTAAAAAGGGGAGAAAGTGGAAAGTAAAGGGAAGATAAAGCATGAGATAAAGGCACCGAGAAAGAGACAAGATTAGTACCATGGTCTGTACCAACAAAACTTTAACAATGTTTCCACAGCTCTGTGTTTTAGCAATATAAAGCCAGACAGTTTAGTTTTTTGGTTTAGTGTTTGTAGCCACAAGAATGTGTATTATTTCCTTCTTACCCACAGTGTACTCAGAGTCATCCATCCAATACAGAAGTTAATCCCAAATAGTCTTGTCACCCAGAATAGGGAAAGTGCCTTCAGTTTTACCACCCTTTATTCACTTTTTACTTACATACATACCTTAGTAGAACTTGTGTTAAAATGTTTTTGAGTTTATAACACTCTCCTTACTGCATTTTTAAAGAAATATCTTCCTTAGCAGTACGCTCTGCTTACTGATATCTTTGTGTACCGTGGCATAGTTCACAAACCTGGCATTGAATGGATATGCTTAGAAGGAGTTAGTTCATTGTAAGGTAAAATGTAATATAATCTTTTCCCTAGATTTCAGGACTTTAATAGAGGAAGATTCAAGAGCCTTCATATTTTTGTCAGGTAGTCACGTAGAGAAGATATTATAAGATTAGGGGTTGGTGGAAAGGTGTACAGCTATATTCAGGCTCACCCATAACTGCTGGCTCTGCCCTTATACCTGGGAAGGGAGTTGTTCCATAAATATTATCCATAAATATTATTCCATAAAAATTATCAGCAATGCAATAATTTGATTCTGTTATCATTAAAGTTGTCCGTATAGCTCAACAGGAGTAGTTCCCAGAGCTTTGATCTTTTTCTGATGGTGTGCTGGTAGGTCCAAGACTATTAGTGTCACATCAGGTCACATTCAGAAGCTTTATTTGTGACTGAACAATGTAAGAGCTGACTGATCTCCTTAAAGCGGGGAAACTGCACTTTGGGGTAAGAGGAGAAGTCCATCTGTGACCTCTGTGTATCCACTAAGTTTCTTTATGCTGAGAGGTTTTAAAATGCGTGTTTTTAGAGAAATGGATTTGAGAAAGAAAACCAACTCTGTTCCTTCTGCCTGTGAAATCAAAGAACAAGTGGTGCCGTTGTGGGAGTGCACTAAGTACGTGCAGCTTCATGGACAGGAGGTCATCGTTTCCCAGTCACTAACCCTAAAACTCTGAAATTTTCCATGGCAAAGCAGTAACATATGGTGCAGAATGCCCAGGCTTTCAGTTTTAGTCACTGTGTTTTTCATCATGTAGGCTTTAAAACACTTGAAGAAAAATCCCCAAGCTATGCAGAAACCTCCCTAAAACCTGTTGGTAGCAGTTTGGCATGAAACAGGGAGAATTTTTTACTCTGGGGATTGCCCATAAGAGTGAAATCAGTCATGAAATAGAGACTCATCAGTTTGAATTTGAGGCAGTCTATCTGTTGGCTTGTCTAAGGCACTTGTCTCTGTGGGAGCAGAGATACCTTTTATCTGTCTGTAGGTCTGCTCAGATAGGCCTCTTGGCTTTCAGAGGCCTTTTGGGCTGCCGGGTACATTGGCAGCATTGCCAAGGCTTACAGGGCTGAGTCTCACCCTGACTGATGTTCTAAAGGCCTCCACTTCTGGAGATGGTTGCCAAGTTTCTCAGTTGTGGAGAAGTCTTCTGGAAACTCAGCACCAGTGCAGCCTTAAAGAGTCAAAAGCAGAGGCTTCTCAAACTCCCTAGAATTACATTTTTTCCAAAACCCAACATGATATTTTTAAGCTGATGGTTTGGAAGGGGTTTGGTCACATGGGAATTCACTGGGGAGTTTTCCTCAGAGGGGAAACTCACTGTCATCTCTGCAATTAATTCCTGCAACTAGATGATCCATCATCTTCTTTGGGACTGGACATTAAAAGTAGAGTGAGCAACAGGCACAGAGGCAGGAGAGACTTGTGTCCAGCTGTAACATCAAAGTGGGCTTGCCCCATGAGCAATCTGTTGTTCAGGCAAAATTGGGTCTCACAACAGCACATATTTGAAAAGGAACCCATCTGGCAGATGACTGGCAAGAAAACACAAACGTAACTTCAGCCCTCCTAAAACAGAACTACAAAGCTACAACTACGGGAGAAGTCACGTTGGCTGAAAAGTTTAATTTTGTGTTTGCATTCTCTTCCGCACCATCTCAACTGAGAGACTTTATTTCAATTGTGTGGTGTACCTGACAAAGTAATACTTTCTTGAAGCATTTTCTGTTGAAACATAGTGTCTCTTTTGTTTGTTTTCTGTCAGGAGAAATTGTTGAGATGATGAAAATTAGTCATTCACTATTTTTGCAATTACTGTCAAAGAATACCAGCTAAAACTCTTACATTACTAGCCTTAAATAGATGCATTATAGAGTTTAACTGTTTAGTAGAGATGATTGTTCTTTTCTACATAGAGTGGATTTGGGATATCTAAAAATTTGGCATCCAGCAAAAGGATGCTTTCAGAAGGTGATTCATCTGGTCCTAAAATAGGTGGTGCGAAATGAGATGATTCATCCAGGGAAAAAATCTACATGATGGCTTTGTTCAGACTTGCATTTTTAAGGCAACTCAAGCAAGGTAAAATGCATCCCACCCTACTTTTCTTCACTTCTCTGAGTGGCTTCGTTGTTCAAATAGGGACCTGACCACAAGGGCTCAGCCGGTGGTCATGCCTTGTCACTGACACAGCCGTGTTTATCCTTGCCTGCAAAATGGGCCCAATGCTATTTCCATAACCAGCAGATGACGTATGAGTGACAGAACTCACAAGTACTTAAAAAATATCTTCAAATCCTTGGGCTAAATAGATAGTATAAAAAGCTGAAGAGGATTACCATGACCTGGAAGACTACCTGTTTATCTAATGGCAACAAAAATTATAATGATGGCATTTTTCATCTCTTTCTTCATTGTGGGGGAAAAGGGCTGTAAGATTTTCCTATTTCTCATTCTACTGCTATATTTAAGAATAATTAAAGCCATTCTGGCTAAGGGTGATATAATACATATATTCAGAAGCAGGCTTTCAGTTTAATTTTTCCAGCTGGTGGGCCTGTTAGCCCATTCATTTGACTGTTCTTCACACGTTGACTGAAATAGGTAATTGCTCTGTTCCCCCTGAGATTTCACTTCCATTTTTTTCAGGCATGAAAGATATTAGGCTGTGTGTATTTTAAATTCAAATACACTGTAGTATAGATTTATGTCCTTAAATGCTGTGCAGATCTAGCTATAATTCATTTCATATAGAACTGGAAAATGGATTAAAACAAGAGTGCTAGACAAGAAAATCCAGAGTCTTATCTGATGAGACTAGAGTCCTTTAATCCTTACTCCTTGAAGTGACAGCAGTATCTCCCTTCATTTTATGTTCATTTCACATTTTTATCTAAATGGGAATGCAGGGTCAATTTGTTTGTTTGTTCTTAATTTTTTCAGTGCTTCTTTAATGGATTGATGTGGGATCATGGATAAGATACTGAAGGGGTGTAAATCAGAATGTCACTGCTGAATCTGGTGGGGTTGTAATAGACCTCACGAGTCCAGCAAAAGGCCTTATGGAATGGGTTGTGCAGACCCTCACCTCAAAATGAACAGGCACCAAGTATTTTTAATAGTTGAAGGCTGTGGACTGGTTGTATTCAAAGCTGGACTTGTGCCAGTGAAATGTTGCTAGAGGAAAGAAGCAGCAAGAGTTTTAAGGTCCAATAGCTCATAAATCACCAGGGATAGAAACACATGCTGTATCCCACGGGAATGTGGGACTGTACTGTTGCACCAGTATCCAAACATGTTCTAGCTCCATACTATCTGAGGAATACTAACCTTATATAAATAAAAGTCTTTATTGATAATACTTGCCATCTTAATTCAAATTTCAATGTGCTTTTGCTGTCCGTTGTGTTAGAAACTGTTAGACATGACAGCCCCTTTCTTCATACAGTCCAGAAACGTGGCATTCATATGGTGCAAAACAGGGGTGGCTAGTCTGAGGAAATTTTAGCTAGTGGGCTGCTAAAATCATTTGGGATTTAAACAGCAGACAGGAGATGGGAGGATAGGATTCAAGGTGCTATTTAGTATCAAACGTGACTGAAATACATTATTTTTTCAGATAAAACTCCTGCTTCCAGGATGTGTTAGTTTCCTGAAATGAAACTGAAGAAAGAGAGTGATGTGGCAAGAATTTCTGAATCGATATGCAGGCAGTTTCCTAGGTTTATTTGGTTTTCACCAGCTGTTCTTGGATTACTAGTGTTGTATTTTTCAGTTCCTAACAAGAGAATGGCATTTTCAGGTAAAAGGAAATCTTAATGCCCAAGTATTGCATAGTGTATAATATATGTGTGTGTATATCCCCTAAGGCGAGTTTAATGTCTTCTCCGTTTTTGACAAGCTGCAAACCCCATGAATTCTCTCTCAGTTTATTCTGGTGGAGCATAGTTTTCTGGGTAATAAAATAGGGCTGCATTTACATTAAGTCCTTTGTTACAGATTATTTATCTTGAACTTTGGAAATGATTGAACTAAATCCAGGTCTTTAAGCTACCTTTAAACGTGTGGGTGTTGCTCAGAAACCTATTTCTTATTATTACTGCTTAGGTATTTTGCTCTGTTATTAACAAAAATACAATCCAGAAGAGTGGTATGTCCCAGTGTGTTATAGTTTTCTTTCAAAAGCACCTTAAAATTGCTTGATATTTTGTAGCTTTTTGAGGAACCGGGTTAGAGTTTTCTTACCTATTTGCAGCTGCAAAAACCCCATTTTGGCTTCTTGCTGTTTGGGAAAACATTCTAATATGTCACCATCTGTGAAAAGCATGAAATGCTGGCTGAGGCCTGGAACCCATTGATTTCATAGATATCTTGTCCTCCAAATATTTTTCCCATAAACATGAAGTTGCATCACATTTTCTGTTTTTAACTTCTCCTCCGTCCCCCTCTCCTCCCACCCAAACACTTGCAACAGAGCAATGGAAAGAAAAACTTCATTAAACCCCCTTCTCCCACAGACACTTTGTTTGTGTTACAGAGTTTGATTGGAGTATTTTCTTATCTTTAAAGGCCACTATTGTCATTGATAATGAGCAGATAAAATAGATATGAGAAATTATGAACTACATCTTTTTCAGTGCACTTAATAGCATAGGTTATCTTAATCCCTTACCCTTCTAGGGTAAGACTTTAGAACTTAATACCAAGAGAAATCATAATCCACAATTTAATATGGCTATTATCTGGTTTTAGCTGTCTGTGAAGAAGATTAGATTCCAGATGGTAGAAGTTATAATCCAAGCCTGTTATGATCACCAAAATGAACCAAATAACCAAATGAAAAATGGTCTCACCAGAATTATTTGTTCAGAAGCTTATCTGCTTCTGAAGATGAAGCCACCATAAGATATGCAAAATAGCAGAAGTATATTGTAAAGGATTTGGACAATGGTGTCCCACAGCAAAAAGAGAGTTGTTGTCAGGCAACATACTAGATACGATGAAAGCCCATTTCCTAGGTCATCACTTCAAACCAGCTTTTCAATCACCTTTCTGCTGTCTGTGAGCCATACGTTCCCTCCTCATGTACATCAGCCTTTGGAGAGGAGGAGGGAAGGAGTGGTGACAGCAGTACAGGAGAGGATGGAAAATAAATGCCTGTGAAGATGTGCCCTGCCTTGGTGCTTGCCTAGTCACACTTAAAGAACATGTTACTTGATGGTCAGGTTGTGCTGGAGGCTCCCAAGAAAATACCAGAAGCAGAGTGAGAGTTCTATGGCAGTTTCCAGCCCTGGTGAGGTATGGGGCTCATCTGGCTGCATCACCCTGAGAATAGAGTGAGGATGGTCAAAATACCATCCATGCCGATAGGTGTCTTTGGTCTCCATCCCAAAGGCCTTGCATACAGACAGAGATTTGGCAGAGGTGCTAAGATTCAAGGCTTAACAAAATCTGCCATCTAAATCAGTGATTTGTGCCTGCTTCCCTAGAAAATTGGACTGTGGCTTCCCTCTGAAATTGCATAGGTCAATTGTGAAAAGTATGTAAGAGGAGCAGTTTATATTTTAATGGGCACTACCAGCAGAATTCATGCTGAATTATTCATTTGGTAATGACATATGAAATGGGTAATGCAACACACTTCTTTGGGGTCATTCAGGGAAAGATTTCTTATAATATTGCTCAGAAGCTGCATTTCAGAGAGATGTTAAAAACGATGCAGCATGAGTACTTATATATGTGTCAAATACATGATGATTCCTCCTGTGAACAGTGGCTTCCCTGCACAGAAAAAAGCATTGCGTGTCTTCATGTAGATAAGCAAACCTATTTCCATTTTTATTGAGGAAGAAATTGAGTTGCACGGAGGCAAAACGACTTATCTATGGTTGGTCTTAATGGGAACAGGACAGGGCACAAAACCAGGTTCTCCTCTTCTGAGCTTATCTCCTATGTGCCCCAGTTTCTCCAGTCATTCCAAAACAGTGCCTCCCAGTCAGCTGCAGAGATTTCCCAGTAAACAAAGTTACTTCATGTAGTCACATGCAGGATCCCTAAAGGATTTATTTTTTTAAAGGCTATGATTTATAATAGCCCCTTTTCAAGGACTAGCTGCGCTTAGGTGAGGTTAAATCGACGATTATTCCGAAGTCCTGTTTTCAGTGCAGGCTCTCTGGATGGTTGCTGATTTTGTTCCATTTAAAGCATTTTGTGGCATGAACTCACTTTGTTTCTGCCCACATCACTGCATTCCTGGGATGTTTTTCACAGGCCTTAGCAAGATCATCTGACAGCAACTAGTGAGGTCAATGAACTTTATACACAATTAAACACTTGAAGCTAGGAGAATTAATTGTTATTTTTTTCCCCTGAAAAGTTAGGGAAGGATACACGGTACGTTATACTCTGTAACAGAGTCAATGTTATGTGTGGTAATCAAGCTAGTTTCACATGATTTAATGCTGAACAGAGTCAGAAAATGATTGCATCCTTTACATGGGCCTCACAGAGCAGTCACCACCCACACTGTTTATTCAGACTCGGAGCTCTGCCATTCACTGTTTAAGCCAGAGGAGGAAAAAAATCCTTTCGTGAATGCTCTTGAAGCCATGTATTCTAAGTGCAAAGTAGAGCTGGGGGGAGGAATCCAAATAAGGTCCTTTCAATTGCCACAGTCGTACAGAGGTGAGATTTTCTTCAATCCTCCAGCGGCACAGTAAAGAAAAGATTATTTGGAGCTGGGGGGGTACTGGGGAGAATCAAACCAAGAATTTCTTGATGCCACTAAAATTTCCAGAGACAGTGGACTATCTTTTCTCCTCCTAGCTTTCCCATCTGTTAGTACCTGAACAAAGAGGTAAAGTTCCTCCTCTTCTCTGTGCAAAACTGGTATGGTTTGCTGAAAAGGCTTGTGGTAGTGTGGATTTTGTTCAGCTTGCTTCTTTCAAGAGTGAAAAATTTTTCCGGCTCTCATGCCTTAACTTTTTTGGTAACAGAAGTCTTTGGGAGCCACTTTGTTCCCTCATGCCTACCCATCTGTTACAAAGAAGTTCTAACCAGAAAAGGTTGCAAGCGAGTATGCAAGACATCTACGACAGCCTAGTAAAACTTTATATGCATCCAGTGATAGTTTTTTTACTCCTTCTATAGCTAAACTGATCTCAGCAGGAAGGCTTTTGCTACTCTTCCATTTAAATTTTCCCTTTTACAGTTCTTCATATTTCTTCTGTCTAATCCTCTTCCTTTTAAAAAGGGATTCTTCACTTCCCCAGGCGCTTACATTTTAAAGTTTCTACAGATCTAAGCCACTCTTTAAAATTTTTATCTGCAAGTTTCTGAGATTATAGACATGCCAAGAACATATCATCAGTTAGTTTCAAGACATAAACTAGAACAACACCACCCTCACCCCATTAATTTTATGCAGCATTTAAACTTTTCATGTTAGGTGCCAGCTAATCTGAGTGGCAAGCATGAACTGTTCGGTTCCTCATATGATATTGGCCCTGTGCTGTGCTCTATCCAACACACCATTTTGGGTCCATGAGTGGGAGATTTTGTTAGTCCTCTTCTAATCTTTTACTTGCTCATCTGTTTGGTGGCTTTTCATTCCATTCTAATTTTCTTTGAATAAATGAAATAAGGGCTCCCTTGCTCAGTAAACTCCTTCTTATGATAATAATTGTGTGATATACAGTGATGTAGTGTTAGAGTGGTACCTTCATGTTTTCTTACTGCCTTGAAATGTTTCAAGACCCACTCAGTTTGTGAATTCCCTTGACTGGAACAGTTTTATTCCAAGCTCAGGTATCTCATCCATTTTTCCATTTAAGAAATGATCATGAGATGTGCAATAGCTATGTCCATGTGCTTTTGTTCTTCTTGCCAGACTCTTGCTTCATAAATTAGAGCTGAGCCACGGTAAACCCAGGGATCTGGAGTGTCCTCCAGGTTGCCATCTAAAAATACCTAGGGCGTTTTTCCAGTCAACCAATATCTAATAAGATGGATTTGTTTCATGCTCATTGTAGTTAAACATTATGAGTGAAATTCTTCTTGGAGAAGCATAAATGGGGCTCTCACTGACTTCGATTGGTGTGGATCAGAGAATAAAACTTGTCCAAAGTTTCTTTCATTAGGAAGTTATGGGCACATAAACTTACAGAGCACAATGACTATTTTAGTCATTGTTTTCCTTGTTATTCAAAGCACTTACATAAGGCAGTGCCTGGAGGGAAAGGAAGATAATTATCCCCAAACAGAAACCCCTTTAAATATAGTAAGGGTTATTGAAACAGTATTTATATTTCCAGCACAAGGCTGCTTTCCCACTTGCCTTTGAGATGTGACAGAAATGTTCCTCTCCTCCCGCCAGTGAATACGTTGTTAATACAGAATTCATTGGTACCAGAATTATATTTCTATTTCCACACTGGGTCCTTTGAGCAGTTTAAACCCACATTTGTCTCATTTCTCAGCAGCCTGGAGATTGCAGTATGTAATATTTTGGCTTGGTCAGCCTTGGTCAAACAGCCAATTGTACCTTCATTCAAGTCCCATGCGCTTTGACTCTGATAACAGGTGCCCCTCCAAATCAGCTGGCTTAAGAGGAGGAAAATTATTATTTGCTTTGTGAAATGAGTGAACTTGATGTAGGAGTCTCAGTGGGATTAACTATCTTTATAGATACAAAATAATCATGTTTGATATGGAAAAGTGAGTCACCCAATGGTTTTGGGTTTTTCCTAGTCATTACTGGAGTCCTTCCACTTTCTTCCCAGAGATGTCAGCGTTATGGGGTCAGAGAGGGGTGCATGAAATTCTTGCCCAGCTCAATCCAATGAGGGTAGTAATTAGTAACTACTCAGTTTAGTGGTGTCCAGATCTTGTTTAGGTCATGGCACAAACTACCACAGAGCTCCTCAGGGCTGTGCCTTGAGCCAGCTTTACCCATGGGCATGTACTGACAGACTGAGCTTGGACATCCTGCTTTTACAGGGCCCCTGTCCTGCCTATAACCACATTTTAATTTCTGTCCTCTGTGATCACAGTTCTGTTAGCTCTCATGAAGGCTCAGGGAGCTGGGAGACGTATTTTTCTGTTACTCATTGCTTTTCACAGGCCCTGCTCCACTGGCATTTTCGTGCCCTGTGTTACTCTGTACCGTTAAGATGCAGGCAGTTGTCATTTTACAGCAAATACTGCCCAAAATTGCGAATAAATTCAAGGAAAATCTCAGCAATTGCTCTGAGGCTTTGGTGTAGCCAGTGGCTACATTACTTTGTGAAGAGTAACTTAGTTATTACTGTAGAAGTATTGAGACAGCTTTCAATTCTGCTGGATTTATTGCTGAATTCTGACACTCACCTAACAGTGAAGGCCAGAAACTGTCCAACTAGGGTCACCTGGAGCCTCTTATGCCAAATACGGCTTATTTTACTTCCCTTTGTCAACTGGAGAACAAAGTCCTTGCAAGCTTGGATTGAGAGTGGGGCTTGTTCATGGTATTGTGCAACCCCTGAGTCTTGAGAAGCTCTGCCCTGAAGTGTTTCATTGAAGGGTGCTCTTTTCCCTTCACTTGCATGACAGCAGGATTAAACCTAGCCTGAAGAGAAGTCTTTCAAGTCACCTAGAAAGCTCTGTGTTGCTCTTAAAATGTTATAATGTGCTAATAGAGCCTCAGGTGGGTCTCTCTACCGTCTGACTCCCACCTTCAAGCAGATGCTTCAGTGATGATGGAAGGCTGTACTGGGACAAGACCCATGTGCCCTTTACCTCCTCCCCCTGGTTTTCTTTGGAAGGAGATAGACATGTGCGAGCCTGGAGGAGTGCAGGATGTACCCCACAAGTCTCTCCTGAGGGCAGTCTGTGTTTCTGGAGCCCAGATTTGGGTTGCACTATGCAGATGCAGCACTGTTAACTCCTATTTCTTCTTGAGTGTCTGAATCAGTGAAAAAAATCCCACAAAAGCAATGTTGGTGGCAGTTTGTCACATAGAATCATAGAGTGTTAAGGAGTTGGAATGGACCTTAAAAATCATCTAGTCCCAACACCCCCTGCCATGGTCAGGGACACATCTAATAAGACCAGGTTGCTCAAGGCCTTATCCAACTTGCTTTGAGCACTGCCAGGATTGGGGCATCCACAACCTCCCTGGGCAACCTATTCAATGACTAGCCACCCTCACAGTAAAAAATATCTTCCTAATATGTAACTTAAATTTCCACTCTTTCAATTTGTACCCATTACTCCAATCGCTATAGTAACTGACGAAGAGTGCCCCTCCGGTTTCCCTGTAGGCACCCCTCAGATACAGGAAGGTTGCTCTGAGGTCTCTGTTCAGCCTTCTCTTCTCCAGACTGAATAGCCCCAACTTTCTCAGCCTGTCTTCTTAGGAGAGGTGCTTCAGTCCTCTTACCAGCTTTGTGGCCTCCTCTGGACTTGATCCAGCAATTCCATGTCCTTATGTCGAGGGCACCAGAACTGAACGTAATATTCCAGGTGGGGTCTCACAAGAGCAGAGTAGAGGGGGAGAATCACTTCCTTCAACCTGCTGGCCACGCTCCTTTGGATGCAGTCCAGGATTCGGTTTGGCTTTCTGGGCTGTGAGTGCACACTGCCAGCTCAGGTTAAGTTTTTTGTCAGCCACCACCCTCAAGTCTGTCTCGGCAGGGCTGCTCTCAGTCACTTTGCCACCCAACCTGTGGGTGTGTCTGGGATTGCTCTGACCCAGGTGTAGGACCTTGCACTTTGCTTTGTTGAACTTCCTGAGGTTTGCATTGGCCCACCTCTCAAGCCTGTCAAGGTCCCTCTGGATGGCAGCCCTTCCCTCCAGTGTGCCGACTGCACCACACAGCTTGGTGTTGTTGGCAGATTTGCTAAGGGTGCAGTCAATCCCACTGTCCACGTCGCTGACAAAAGTGTTGAACGGTATCCGCCCCAGTACCAACTCCTGAGGGATACCACTTGTGCCTGGTCTCCATGTGGACAATGAGCTGTTCACCACAACTCTTTGGGTGCAGCCATCCAGACAGTTCTTTATCTACACAGTGGTCCATCCATCAAACCCCAATTTGGAGACAAGGATGTCATGTAGGACAGTGTCAAATGCTTTGCATCTGACATGTCGGTTGCTCTGCCCCATCCACTGATGCTATAGGCCCTTCATGAAGGTCATCAACTTTGTCAGGCATGATTCCCCCTTTGTAAAGCCATGTTGGCTGTTACCAGTCACCTCTTTGTTTTCCATGTGCCTTAGCATACTTTCCAGGAGAATCTGCTCCATGATCAGGCCATGTTCAGGCATAGGTAAACATCTCCATGGTCTGTTTTGTTGTCCCGTTCCATGAGCCTTGCCCTGCTCTCCCTCAGAACAGAAGCTGCTTTGCCAAATACTTTTTGTAGCTGCACAGCTATGGATACCAGCTTTGGATACCAGCACACTGTAAAGGCTGTTTGTGCTTCTCCACTGGAAAAATCAAGTGAGCCTGAGGTGTCCCTGCCAACCTGGCAGTGATGGTGGCAGCACTGCTTGAGCTTGGGACATACCATTAAGCCCAGGCAAGCAGTAGCTTGTGGAGTTCACTAGTCCCACATGTCCCTGCCAAGGGTTAAGTGTGGGCATTTTTCAACTGTGTTTCTGAATCGGGATGCTTGCTTGTTTTGGAGACTGATTTATTTCCTCCTGTACGTGTTTGGGATCAGAGCACTTGCTTCCTGTGACTTCTGGTGTCTCTGTGGTCTCTTTGGACTGCAGTTCTGCAAGGGGGGGACTCTCAGTTTGCTGAGAAGCTGGCATAGTAGGGCTTTTTGGCATCACCATAACCCAGATCAATAATAGTAATAAACGGTGGAGACATTTCAGATGCCTTAAATCAAACAGTCATATGGAAAAGGAGTTTGTGTTCCCCATGGCTATAATGTGGATTCCTAATAGTATGGATCAGGAGATTGTGTTAGGAGTCAAAAGACTAGATGTGCATCTGAAAATCCTTGCTTTTGTATGGCAGAAGCTGGGGAGTGGGGGTGGAGGTGGGATTTAAGCCCCTTAATTCAATATAAATATAGCTTTGTGGTTTAATGTGCACAGCAGTAGCTCTGTGGTTTATCATTTACTGAGAACTATGCTTTTCTAAGAAAATGCTCTCTTCCTGGTGCATATCTGAGCCAAGGCCTCCGCTGTCATTTCGTTAACTGTAAGGATTACTCTTTAAAATAGATGTTTGGTAGTAATAAGGCCAAACAATTGCCTGATTCACGCTGCAGGTGAGTTTAACAGAAATCATATTGACTAAAGCTACTCTTAAGAAAGACAGCAGTGTTGCATTTGAGTATTTGCCAAGAAAAACCTGCAAGTTCCTAAAACTGGCTGCAAGGACAAGGGATTAGCCTGTCCTTCCAAGTCTGTAAATAAGGTCCTCAGACCCTTTTTCCACTTGGGAACATGAACAGTGGCTGTTTATGTTTTTTAAAGAAAAAATTGAAAAATCCCATGATTTTGCAGATAGCAAAGAGTCAGCTTTGCAGTTGCTCAGCTACCAGCATGTGTGTAATTTGATGTTCTTTTCTAATCAGGAATGCATTGTGAAACTGCTGTTCCTTGCAGTGAAAGGTCACTGGATTTTTAATTTCTATTCACTGTTTGTATTTTTCTAATAAATCACACCCTCTGATAAACCAAATTACTGGAACCACGGAGCAAATTAAACTTTGAAACAAACCCTTTCCCATGACACATATATGGATCCCAGAGTTTGCCTGAATGTCCAAAAAAAAGTGCCTTTTTAATGAAGTAGTGGGAGGCAGGCTAGATTAAGAAAATAAAGGGTGTGCATTCTGTATAGCTCTGTGAGTTCGGGCTGCCTGAGTGTTTTGTGGTGCTTGTTTGTAAGCACGAATATTTAGTTTCAGAATTAGTATGGGGCCTGAATAGTTGACAACCTGAGCTGTTATGACTGCATCCACAGTGCAGAAATATATAAGAGTAGAAGTTCCAAAAAGTATAGCTTGATATTTATGGTGCTGATAAAAAGCATCATCTGCACTATCTGTTCAGGAAAGACCAAAACCACTGCTTTGTTGCTGGGTTTTGTGCAATGCGACTCCCATGAAATGCCTCAATATAATGGATTATCAGTAGAGGGTCCTTTTTTCTCTTCTCTTTCTTATTCCTCTTCCTTGAAAGAAAAGCAATCTGACTTTTGCAGCTAAAGGCTTGCTTGTTTTCAAATAGTGGGTGTTGAACTGGTGTAAAACTGGAACAAGGTGATAGTGAATCAGACTCTCAACTTTGTTTTGTCTCTGCTGTGTCCCGCACTGGGACGGAGCTTGGGTGCAGGAGGGACGGCAGCCAGGCTGGAGCTCTCTGGCTCGGAGCTGCTTGGCTTTGCCTCTCTGTCACTCCCCTGCCGCTTAAGAAAATATTTCCATTTGTTCTCTCCAGGTACTTTATGGCAGAGCAATGTGGCCAGAGAATGCAGTCCTCCCTCTGTGAGAGGGACAAGATGTGTGTCCTTTATTTCAATCACTCACTGCTTCTGTGAGTATTTGCTTTTGCAAGTTTAAGGTTTGTTTGGTTGGATAGGGTTTTTTTGGTTGTCCTGTTGCTATAACTTATGGATGATTTTTTCCCTTAATGAAAAGAAGAGGAAAAGAGAAGACATACGCTTTGTTTTGCAGATTAAGCTGAGACACAAAGGGTGAGTTGTTCTGACCCTCCCAGCATGCTGGTAAATTTTTTATACTGGCAAAAAGGACTGGATCTCAGAAGTCCTTAACTCTTCTGGTTTTCCATGCAAGAGTGAGGCCTGTAGCATAAGCCAGCACAAAGTCTGGGAGCTGTGGCTGGCAGAGCGAGCACGAGCTGGCAGCCTGCGGGACAGAGAATTTTCTGGAGTGACAGGGGAGCTTCCCCTCTCCACTGAACACTGCTGCTTGTTAGGCATTGGATAGAGCTCTATAGGAAATATTTGAGGCTCTGCAAGTGCTATTTGCAGGCATCTGACTTTCCCTGCAGTACTCTGTGTACCCTCAGCAAGCTCCCTGATTCACCTCACGTGCTGCAGTACCAGGCATGATGCTGCTGAGCTCTGGCTCTAAAGCTGTCGGGAAGATGCCTGGCTCTGATTTAGTGTCCTGGATCCCATGCGTATTTCCCAAGCGAGTTTACGAGTTGGTGGGAAACACGCCTTGTGGCCAGGAATTCTGGTACCTTTGGGGTGTCCCATCAGGTCCAGGGGGATCCAAGCAGCTGTGCACAGCTGTGCTCGGGGTGATGGGGGTTGAGCTGCTTCACAGCATTGACCGTCAGCTAAGAAGGCCTAAGACAGGAGGATTGGACAAAGGTGGTCCAAATACTATGTTCATTTTCTCCTTGCAGTTGTTTTCTGGCAGCTAAGATGATTCCCTGGAGCAAGAGGTGTCCTTTAAAACAGGGCAACAGTGAGTGCACAGATGTATCACTTGAGTTCAGAGGCAGCCTCCTACATCTGATGGGCAAAAGAGATTGTAACTGCGATTCACTCACAGAAGGGAAGGGCCCCATCCTCACTCGTAGGGTTTGTTTCCCTGCTGGGGAAGCATCTGGTTAAGCTGCTGCCTTGCACTTCGCCTATTCTTCAAGGTTTCAGAGGGAAGAAAACCTTTTCACAGAAGATGCGCAGCAGACCTTGTTAGTGTTTAACCCTGTGTGTCAGCCAGGTATTACAAGAGAAGAGCAAAGGATATACTTTACTTCCTCTGGTGGGGTGTTTTTGTACACTGTGTGCTCGTTCAGAGGAACAACTTGCTTTTTAGCTTTATGTGGAACTAATTTTTACAATGAAATGTTTCACCTACATCCTTCCTCCCGTCCTCTGGGGTACACCCCTGCACACTCAGGATTAGGGCTTTGGCTTTTTGCCCTGGTACCTGCCCTGTCTCTGCTTTCTGCAGGTGCCTCTGAGAGGAGAGCCCCATTTTTGCCTCCTGTGGGAAATGCTGGCAGGGGCATTGAAGCTAGCAGGGCTGGGGATGCCCTGGCCTGCCTCCCTGCCAACCAGGGCCAGTGTGATTCCTGGTCCCTTCCGATTGCCCTAGAAGGGATGACAGGCTGGGGTGCTTCTGGTTGCCTGCTGCCCCATCTCAGTGGTGGGCAGAGCATGAACCCAAACGGAGTTATCTCCGTCAAGGCACAAGGCGCCGCTGAGAGCCTGGTAAGGGCTGGGGCGGAGGTAACCGTAGATGGCTCTGATTCGTTTGGCTTCCTGTCTCTCTCTAAGAAAAGGATGTAAATAGCCAAAAGCCGGGGATTCCAGTGAAAAGAGCAGGCGGGTGTCGTGCGGTGCTGTGCTGTGCCAGCTGTGGCACTCGGCCTCACGGAAAGCCGGTAGTGGTGAAAGCTGGGGTTCTCAGAAGTGGGGGAGGCGCGGGCTGCTGCTGCGCCGCATCACCCCAGCACATCAGAGAGGCTTCCTGCAGACGGAGGAGATCGTGGAAGAAAGAACCTCTGCAGCAGCAGTGACCTTGCCCCTGACTGCAGAAGGAGTGCACCCTTGCCTCTGCTCCCCAAGCAGTGGTGGTGCTGCTGGTGCCCTCAGAGCCAGGCAGGCATTCCTATGTTGTAGCTAGCCCCTGGAGCAGGGAAGGTCCCAAAGGATTGATGGCTGGAACTGCGGTGATATCTTTTAATAGGAACTTCATGTCTTGAGGCCACTGGCAGTGTAACGTGGGCAAGCTTTGTGTCCATACTTGGTGCTCATACCCATGCCCATGGGTGTTGAACAGCTGCCTTCATATAGAAATACAAACTGGCATCACCGGTGTTTTCCATGTTCCCAACGGAATAGGAAATTACAGCGATCCTATGGAGGCTCACACACAAGTGTCCTGCTACCATAAGAAGGCCAGTGTCACTCTGGTCTCCCCCTGTCTTGAGGGCATTCATTGACTTGGTGCTGTCCTGAGACCAGCTGTACTGGAGACACTTGACAATGAAGCCGTGAACTCCATCCACCCAGCTCATTTCACACATCACCCTCACAGTCTTCAGGTGGCTAAAGACACGCCACCAGTAGTGCCTTCACCCATCTAGCTCCATTGCCCTTCTACCTCTTGCTGTTTCCTTGCACTCTAAAGGAGAGTGCTGAGGAGGCAATCCCAGCAAAAATGGCACAAAGGGGTTTCAATTTTATACCACCAGCAAGTGTGTGCCTGTAATTGGAATAACACTGTCAAGGGACTTGAGGGGTGTCAGGCACCTACTGCCCACTGGCAGCCAAGAGACATGGGTGTTCACCTGCCTTTCTTTCCTGTGATGGTAATCTCTCTATAAATCCAACACCCCAGTACTGTTTGGATGAGGAAGCAGGGAAGATGTCTCACAGCATAGTGCTGGAATTCCCCATTTATGTCCACCTCCATACTCCAGTGTCAGGGAAAGCTTTAACCTCTTTAATCAATTGCCTTTAAGACTGTTAGATATATGTTCCTCTTCTATGAAGATAGGCTGAGAGAGTTGGGCTTATTCCACCTGGAGAAGAGAAGGCTCCAGGGAGACCTTATAACAACCTACCAGTACCTAAAGGGGACTTGCAAAAGAGCTGGAGAGAGACTTTTTGCATGCACGTGTAGGGATAAGGCAAAGGGAATAGCTTTAAGCTAAAGAGGGCAGGTTTACATTAAATATTAGGAAGAAATTCTGTGAGGGTGGTGAGGCACTGGCACAGGTTGCCCAGAGAAGTTATGGACGCTCCGTCCCTGGAAGAGTTCTAAGCCAGGTTAGATGTGGCTTTGAGCAACCTGGTCTCATGGAAGGTATCCCTGCCTGTGGCAGTGGGGCTGGAACTGGGTGGTCTTTAAGGTCTCTTCCAACCCAAACTGTGGTATGATTCTGTGATTCCATGTGTAAAAGATGCAAAAATTACAAGAGCTTGGGGCAGAACTGAGGCCCAAGGCAGTTTGGAGTGCAGTTTGAGATCTTTTTTGGAGCACAGCTTTCTGAGATGAGGTTGCAGTGACGGAGTTCATGGCACTTTTGGAACCAGAGTATGGTTGATATGGGGCAGACTTGTTAAGACAGCTCTTCTTATTTAGATGTAGGTGCGTATATAAGTGGAACTCAAAAGAACTCATTACTTTTCTATTTTCTATAGCATAAGCCTAAAAATTTTCTTTATGGAGTTTCAGGCAGGAGAAGGTGGGAAATAAAATGCTTTTTGCAGGGAGCAGTAACCTAGTACAAAATACATTCAAAGCACATTAAAAAACAGAGGTGGGTAAGGATGAGCGAGCTGTATCTTTTAAGTGAGGGCCATGGGGATGCTTCCAGGTTACCGATAAAACGTTGACCCATCATGAAATAATCAATGCAACAGATACTAGCAAAACCCACCCAAAATTTCACATACAGATTGATTATTTTGGGATATATTTGCTAGTAGCAGACAAAATTAATCTACTGGGGATCACTCGGGAAGACATACTTTAATGCAGAGATGATCTCCTTTCCCCACCATCTTATCTTCACTTCCCTGCCAATGCACTTTACCTTTCAGACTGCTCAAAATGGATTCTGCTGTCTTCCTGTAAGAAATTCAAGCTCCACCTGTGTTTAATTAGATATGGGATAACCGGAGTTGTTCTATCACGAGCATCTAGGGCAAGAGTCTAAAAAAACTAATCAGTCCTAGGTCAAAGAGCAATCATTCCAATTTTAAGCCAAGTAAAGTAATAGAAGGTATAGAGCAAGACACCTAACAAATCCAGAACAATTGTTTTAAAAGAATAATTAAGTAAACCCTGTTGTTTGTATCTACTGGCTTGTAATGTATTTGTGATTACATAAAGAAACAAACATATAAAATTATCTTTCTCAAAGACACGTGAAAATTAATAAATTTTACAAGATGATTTCAAACCCTGTGGTTTTTACATTTCCTTCTTGCTGTTCTATGGGAAATTTTAGCTACACAAGGTAAATACTACTTTCAAAATCAAAGGATAAAGGAATTATTTTTCTTTAAATGCTCCTGCTGATTTTTGAATGAAAGAAGGAAAGCATAGTGTGTGCACCTCTAAAGGGACTGCTCTAGTGATAAGATAGCATTTCTATGGCCTAAGGTACTACATGGGAAGTGTGAAGGTCTGCAGTTTGCTGCTTCCCCCAATGACTGGTAACAGGGAACCAGGGTTTGCAAGCAGCAATGGTATCTTTATAATGTTCCTGCTCTACTGGATGGTGTCAGGGAACAGATGCACTTTTGGGCATACAGCTGTTCTTTGTTGTCATATGTGCTGGATCTCAGTTTTTCCTGGGTGAGGGCATCTGCTGCTCCATCACAGGGATTGTTCCTCCCCCCATCTCAATAAATTAGCTGTGAACTCTGAAAACACTACAGCCGGAGAGGCTTGCTACATTTTCTCCTCAGTATAAACCACAATGTTGAGTGTGAAACAAAGGGAAATAGTGGGCCACAATCACTGTGGGCTGGGAGAGGAATGATCCCAGGTCTTCACATATCCCTGCAGAGTGGGGTGAGCCCAGATCCCCTGGATTAGATCAGAGAAGTAATTTTGGAAGGAAGAGGAATGTACAGGCCTCTGGGTTATATTTTTTCTTTGAAGGAAAGTAAGTGCTTCCAAATGTAAGTGTCTGAACTCCCTGAGGATGGAGGCATTGCTTTGCAATCCTGAGTTAACCCGCACTTTGGCCTTGGGGTGAGGGCATGGTTTGTCTCCCACATTTTCTCTGTGTTAGCTCATCACTCAGCCAGCTGATTTCCACTAAATCCTTTCTTAAATGTTTAAAACTCTCTCTGCTCCAAGCAGGGAAGCCCCAGTACCACATGTGGGTTTGGCTGGACTCAACCCTAAAGGCGAGCTGCTTGCAAGACTTGAGGCTGTCATGCATAAGGTTCTCCCAAGGCAAGGTGGGTAGCCATGTGTAATGCCAGGGGCTGATTAGAAAACCTGTGGCTTTGGCACCCTCTGCTTGGATATCTGAAGATGTCCTTAGCTGGAAGAAATGTTTCTCAAGATCCCCATGCCACAGGTTTTTGTTTCTCTAGCTGCAGGCCCAGTGCATGCCTTGTCTAGAGATGGTGAATCTTTGAGTTTATTGCAAAACCTTCCAGTCTTCAGATACTAAAATATATGACTGTTTCCCCCTTCCTGCCCTAAGATTACAGCAACCCAGTGGGAGTACCCTTCCTCCTATGGCCCCATCAGGCACTTCCTCCTTGGAGAACTGTCCCTCTTGACAGTCAATGGCTGAACTGTCTTGCCCTTGACCTTTTTCCTTTGAGTGGAAAGGGGCTCAGCTCTAATGACAGAAGCTCTGACAGTTATAAACATCCTCATCAGCTGTCACAAGAGCTTGCCTGCCACACGTACGCGCTCCTTAAGAACTTGTGGTCTCCTTTCACTGCAAAGGCTCAGTGAGTCAGCAAAGCCTTGGGGTGCTCATGTGCCTTCACAAAGAGCTTTGTAAATACTGAACTTTGTTTTTGCAAAACATCCAAGTAAAAGTTATCTGTTTATGATAATGATACCTGCAGTTGTATCTAAATACCTTACAATTTGCCTTTATTAGGGCTGGGGCAGTTCCTTTGCCACAGAACCAGCCATGTTTCAGCTTTGCATGCCTTCTGCCTTGAGCTGAAGAGCAGGTCTTGCGTTGCCACCTGCAACCTGACAGGGAGAGAGCTTGCTGGAGGGTGGTTAAGCTTGTTTCTCATCTGTGGGAAAGACTAAGATTCTCCTTAGATTTGTAGAGGTTAGGGACACAGTGGCTTTGAACTCACCTTGCCCATGTGTCATGCATAAGTTTCACCCACATGTTCATCTGCTAAGCTTGACAGATTTTATATTGCAGTGTTTGGAGCCACAAAGGGAAGAGAAAATGAAGCATCACCAAGTGGGCCCAGAAATGTAGTCCAGATGATTGGGGCAGGTGTGTGGATCACAGTGGAAGGCTTTCTCCTGTATCATTTTTGGGAATCTCTCTTGAGTTTTCCCATGTGTCTCTGAACTGTGGAACCTTTCCAAACCATGCCATGCCCCACTGTGTGGGGCAGTGATGTGCAGGCTCCAAACTATCTATGAGTCTGGAAACACAAGAGTAAATCAGGACAGAGACAAAAACAATATTGCACCATGCTGTGTTACCCCCAACAGTCATGTGTGGCTCCCAAATGTGATGCTTCCCCCTGGATAAGCCTCATGCACCTTTTACTGCTTTGGGAACATGGAAAAAGGCATTCAGCTTTTCATACCAGGTTCCTGTTGTGATTTCTAAATCCCTTACTAACTGAGTATATGTCTTTTTGGTTTTTCCCAACTTTTGTCCTTGTATGTGTTATCATTGCTTCTGTATGTTTTTAGAGGAAATGTCCTCCTGTCTAGACTAATAGTTTTAGGCTTTTTTGTCACGAACTTGCCTGTGGAGTTGTGGATGCCTTTTTATAAAACCATGTTTTTGTTGATTATTTCTGTTTTTAATTTTTGTTGCCCCTCAGTACTGCTAATACATCAAGTTTGGGGATACTGGTGCATTTAAATTTCCGTCATACCTTTCCTTGGTTGATGTTTTATTCTGCCTGATCCTAATATGGTCATTGTTATGCACAGACACCTGCTAATTCTTCAATCTATAAACCTTTTTTTATTTTTATCTGTCTGAATGAGGTCAGTACTCATCTCAAGTGCACTGGGTGCATGACCGTCTAAGGTATTTTTTGAATGACCACATGAGATCTCCAGCAAATATCTCTGAGGCTGAAGTCACCAATGATGGTAATTCCTCTCTCTACCCATTACAAACAGATGGTTGAGGAGATGTTCCATTCACTGGTAAAATTTGTTCTGTAACAGATGCCTGCCAGCTGCCATTCCCTGCCCTCCTGCATGATTTTATAGAGCTAACAAGATTAAGAAACTGTTGAAATTGATTTTTGCTTCTAAATACAGCAGATCTGATTCTGAAAATGCAGGGAGGGCTCTGTCTCAGGTGGTGCAAGCTGGCGCAAGTCCAGTGAAAAGTCAGCGGAGCTGAGCCACTTCACATGAGCCACGGTGCTGCCTTGAAGAGCAGCTCTCTTAAATGAAAGTGTAGGCATTAAGAAACTAACAACACAAAGAAGTTTCCAGAGCAGAACAACAGCACAAAAGTGGGAAGAGGGGAGAGTTTAGGACAGTTTGAAAAACTACCCTTCACTCATACCAGCAGTTCAAAACTGCTGATACATCTTGAAAAATGCCTTTCATTGGAAACTCCGGTACATCAGATAGCTCATTGCTCAGCCTCAGTGCCATGGCAGGAAGTTGTTTTGCAGCCTTCGAACTTGCTCTCTCATGAATCAACACTTCCCACCTGTAGCCACTGTGGCTGAAGCCATGAAACCTCCCAGGCTGAAATCCTTCTTCTGATAAAATCTAGAATGAACTCGACATGAAGCTGTGGAAGAATGCAGATGTGTATTTTGAGAATCCATGGTCAGGCTTTGAACAATCAGATGAGTATTAAGTAAAAAAAAAAATGCAGTAGTTTAAAAATAACAGATCTACTGTGTGGCAGCCATAAAAGGAGATTTTAAGGAAAGGAACAGAAAACCATGCCAGACAAATGCATTATGAACAGCAGTTGATATGGCATGTACTAATGACAAGATATATATCCCCTTTCTCCTCAAAATACATGTGAGAACCTTACAGGAGCAGCCAGAGCACTCTATTTAAACTCTGTTAGTACAACATTCACCACATCATCTTATTACTGCAGGCTTTTGCTTAATACTGCTGCTGTTGCTTATGTCTCCCGTCAAAATTTAAACTCAGGTCAAAGCTTTAAGCAGTGCTTAATTGAACAATCCAACTTTAAGCATTATAGACTGTTTGAAAGCATCTGTGACCTGACAAATTTGAATAGTGAAAAACATGACATTCAGAATGACCTTTCCTTCCACACTGTTCTCACAGCTTCTTTCTTCTCAGTAGATGTCTGAATCTCTACTGTCTTCCTAGTCTTAGTGCCTGATACGCTTAGTTTGATCCGTCCATCCATCCATCCATCCATTCATCCATTCATCCCACTAGGACTGCTGGTTGTGGGGTCATTTATTCCCTCTCCTCTGTTTTGTAAAGGGATGAGAAGCCAACATCAGGTCTCGGTAGCATCCCCCAGCAAACCAGACACCATCGTGGGCTTCCCAAACACCCTCGTCCCCAGAGAGCAGAGCTCTGAGGTCTGCCGTGGTTTGAGCTAATGGGCAAAAGAGTTCAGGCCCGCTGCAAATGTCCTCTGCCATCACCACGCCGCAAACCCAGGCCATCTTAAATCGCTGTCTGCTGCCTACTTCAAAAGTCCTTTGTGAAGAGCACAGTTGATCCTCTGTAACTGATCTACATGGAGCAGGTCATTGGCTGCTTATGAGCTTTCCTTTTGTTTTTCAGGTTTTTTTCTTAAAAAACCCCACAGTATGAAGTAATGTTAGAAATAAATAGTCTCATCCTTCTGCCCTAATTATAGAATGAGGAGCCTTGTTAGGCTACATGCGATTTTCAGCATCAGCTCCTCATCTGAGAGTTTGAGTGGATTTCCTACAAGTTGCAGCAATTTGATTCAGCAAAACTTGAAAAAAATGCTTCATTTTCTGCAAATCCAAAGGATGATCTTTGAATTACTGAGCCTTTCCTCAAGGTGACTTTGAAAGCCATCTTCCTTGCCCCACCAATGAGACCTCTGTGCGTGGCGTACAGCTGTGATGGTCCCTGGAGAGTTTTGTCTGAGCCAAGAAATTAAGAGCCCCATCTAATGGGGTCACCGGATGCTAATGAAGTTGCATGTTCATAAACTACAGCTACAGCCCTCAAGGGAAACTCCCTGTCATCCCTGCTTCGGGAGACACAGTTTGTCTGTGTCATAGGAGCTCATAGGACCTGTGAGAGCTGCTGGAGGCAATCTGCTATGTGGACTTTATTTTTTAACCCAACCCCCCAAGCTCTGAGCAGGTTCTTCTTTCATTCCCAAATTGAATTGAGCAGAGTTTTAATTTCAGTGCCTGTGTCAATTTGTCAGTGGTAGGCAAATGAGATGGGAGTTACTCAGGTTTTTTCCTCCTGTGGAGGATCAAACAAGAAATCTGTATAAGGAATTCCTGATGGAGAAGCCTAAAAGGAAGATTATGAATTTTCAAAGCTGAGGTCTTGTAAACCAAGTGTCTCTGCAGACATCATGGAACAAGAGCTCATTAGGAATAATTATCTAAAGCCTGACTGAAATCTCTGTAGCTTTTCTGTTTTACACCAGATGAAGATCTGATCCATTCAACTAGTTTTAAGTCCAGACACATGGTCATGTGGTGTAGACTTAATTTCCTCTGCATGCTGTAATCATTGCTCTGCACTGTGACAAGCAAATATTTATTGGGCTTTGTATGGCTCAACAAGAGATTATAGCACTTTTCTCTATGGCATTTGTTTTGCTATACATGCTGTATATTTTGGTGGGTTTGCTGGTGCTTTATTTGATGCTCAAGATCAATCATTTCTGAAGCATGAGTGTGACATTCTTGGGAAAAATAACTTCAACTCGCTCAGTACTAATCTATCATGTTGACTTTATTTCCGTCACAGCATACCAAGAGCAAACAACTTCCTACTACTCCGTGCTTTTCAGCTAAATGCCTTTTCCAAAAGGTTAGGGAAACATGTGTGTCATGGAAAAAACAGAATCCAGCTACGCAGAAAATAAAGAGGTGCAGTGAATCAGGCTTAATGGAGCACTTAACAGGTTCAGACTAGCCTGAGCTTACATTAACTGAACCACTGAACCCATCCAAGCTGAACAGATGCAGAGTGTTTTGGCCATCCAGTTAAGACACACTTTAGCATGGTATTCTTCATCTGCAAGTAGTAACACATGACCACCTGGGCAGCCCCGCTGAAAATGACTCCGCAGCATGGGCAGGGGAGAGGGGCATTTTGCACCTGCACAAGGCATGCTGCTCTCAGGGTCTCTGCATAGGTTATCCCCCTCTGCCTCTGAAGATGCAGCTAAGGTTGCTTCCAGGCTCTTGTTCCACTTTTTTTTTTCGCTCAAGTGTTTGTCCTGGGAAACAGATGTTGGGGGATATTCTCAGGATTTCAAGTGGCTTGGAGGCAGAGGGGCTAGTGGATGACTTTGTCCTTTCTACAAGACCTTTGCTCTTGCACGTCACTGACATCTCACTAGTGTGATGCCACTTTTTCCTAAGGAGCTGGTATCTCAGTCAGTGTGGGAATTGTCCCACAGATCTCCATCTCACTGGAAATAGTGCTTCTCAAGCTCAGTGTTAGTCTTTGCTAACTAGACAGTGTTGCAACCACTCCAGTCACAACTGTTGGTCATTCTACAGTACTTTCTGCTAGACTTTCTTTTTGACCTTGGGGAAAAAAACAACCCTGTGCACACTGTTAGCTCAGACAGGTGATAATGTGCCTGTCTTAGGTGATCACAAGACAACTGGTATCTTCATTATGTCTGCAGATAATTTAGGATTCTTTAAAGTAAATGTTTAGGGGGGAAGAGTGCATGATTGCAATTTAACATCATGGTTATTACAGCATCCGTGGCTCTAGCAAGAAAATCAGGAACTCCGTAGCTCAGCATTTTCTGGATTGTAGGGATCTATCTGTTGGCTTAGGCTTTGCAGAAATGTAAGTGGTATTTACAATTGCACTTGGCAGTGAGCTGCTTCTTTCTCATACAAGTCCAAATGCTAGGGTTATAATTACTGTGAATTTTGCATCCTGCAGTCTGGAAGCATAAGCTTCTGGTCTTCACAAAGAAATTGTTGAGGGCTGCAGTGGCCATTCCTGAGGAATCTTCCCATGGCCATGAATTATGTAGTAAGCTCTCATCTGTGTCATCTCCTCTTGATACTGTTTTGCTTTGCCTGCAATAACACCATGACTGACTCTGCAGACTCGTGCTGGTCCGGACATAAGATGTTGGATTCATCATCTTCCAGGGACTAGTTTTAAATACTTAAAACAAAATTGAAGACCTACAGTGGGGGAGAGACACATTTGAAAATGGGTGCTCTTTTATAGAATAGTCTTGTAGGTCATCTTATAGTCCTCATAGTGAGCAAGGAAGGGAACAAACCTTGATTCTCTCAAAAAGGGGAGTAGTAGCACAAGGACTACACAAACCCTTTTTTCGTAAGGCCTGATCTTAACAGTGATCTCTGTAATCTGTGTAGATGCATACCGGATCAAGCCAGAGCAAAGTCAGATAGGCAGCCAACACCTAGAGACCTAAAAAGTATGACATCAATGCTCACAGTGACTGAGAGGGTTTGCCTAGATTTGGGACTGGCATGCCTAAGATGACAGGTTAAGTTATGAATCACTTTGTAGGCCTGCCTGTATGCTCTTGGCACTGAAGGGTTCCTTGTTGCTATCTGCCAAGCGATAATCCTTCCTAAGGGATGGACGACAGACACCTCACAGGCCAAAACAGCACTTGAAATCTACTGGACTCGGTGGATGAAAACTGAAGCTAAAACCACAGCTGAAACTTTGGGCCAGGCTATAAATAAAGTACCTGAGTAAACTGAGGAGAAATTGTTTTTAAAGGAATGGAGCAGAGGGAGAGACCTATCCACATGCCTTGCATGCCAAGCCATGCAGCTTGGTTGAGTTTTTTTCCTGGTAGGTAGTAACAGTGTTTGCTTACAAAAGATACATTTGGACAAACATGGATGCTACACGATGTTAAAGGAGGGGGAGATTTCCCATAAGTAATTTGATAAGTTTTTCTGTAAAATTTGATTAGCAACAGTCTGTGTAATTGGTGAATTTCCTATGCTAAACACCTTGTCTTACAAAAGTATGGTCAAAGAAGGGTAAGAGAGTCTTACACAGGAGGCAGGTAAGCTCACAGTCTTAATTTTATTTATAAGGAAAAAATCCCCCGAAAACTAAACAGGTCTCAAAATATTCTTCTTTAGACTTTAGTTTTGCAATGTGTTCTGAATTTGACACAGCAGAAAAATTTTCAGCTAAAGATAGAGGGGATTTCATACAGACAGACTTGCTCTTTCTGTCCTGTGTGTGTCAACATACATATTTATATATATATATAGTTTAGAAAAGAAAAAGATGAACTATACTTTCTTTAGCTTTGTAGTAAACTCAAACTAAAGTGAAGCCAGAGGAAGACTTTGGCTGTGTGCTCAGCCTCTGCAGGTGGAGTCTCATTTCCAATTTGTTCTATAAACAGACTCTTTTCTTCCATTATTAAAACTGCTCAGCTGCTTCTCTGCAAGAAAACAGCAAAGGCAGTTAATACAGTCTTGGTCACGTAAGTGGCTCTTGTCTCAAAAGCTAGTTCGTATTCAGTGCTGTCCTAGTTTTTCTTTTCTCAATCCCATAGAAGTTCTTTTCAGAGTTGAAGAAATTCCAATTAATGAGTGCTGGAATCAGTGTGTGAGCAAAAAAAAGTACAGTACATAGCATACTGCTATAAAATTACAGATAAATATTTACATACACTGTAATGTCACTTCACATTCTGTTAAGCTGTTGGGGGGGTTTTTGCAGCTTTTCACTAATCTTCATTTGACCATTTCAAGCATGACTAACATATTTCAAATTATTTTTACACTTCCAACATCTTCTCTGTAAAAACAGTGAACGTGAAGGTGCAGGTGGCTGAGCTGAGTTCAAAACATTAATTTGCCGAGGAGAACTAGGACTTTCCGACTGTGTTTCTGTGCTTGAGTTTCTTAATAAAGCCACTGTGTTATCCTGAACTTAGGCTAACTCCATGGTTACGGTGGTGTCGATTAACCATAGTGTCAAAGAATAATTCAGCTTGAAGCAGCCAATATAGGGGTTTTTATTTTCCTTCCCTCTTTATCCAAGCATGGAAAAAGGGGCAGGTTGCTACGTATTCTTGTTACACCTTATCTAAATATATTGATCACTTCCTCCAGACTCTTATCTGTTTGCTCTGCAGTGCTGTGTTTCATTCACACAAGGATTGCAGGGAAGCTGAATGGATACAGCCATGTGAAAGGTAGCGGTGGGCTGGTTCAATCCGGGTCACACTGGGCCTGGCTCCTCTTTTGTTTCTTCTGGCTGGTTGTTTGACATCTGCCAGCCTATCTGTTCATTAAGGCGGCATGATGAATGGAAGGCAGTGAGAGTAATTAGGGCAGTTAGGGCCACCTGGTCAATAAATATAACAAATATCCAATAGTGCCTCTCTTTCAGCACTGCATGAGTCTGTGAAGTCAAACTGGATGATAGTGAATGGAAATCTTAAATTGATGTGAAGATTCTAGCAGTTTTCAGAGTCACACTGTCTTCTCTTACCCCAGCCTTTTTAAGCCCCATAAAAGAACATTTTCAAAGGTGGAGTACCCCCAGTAACAGAGATTACATTCATGTAGCATTGTTTTTTGTGCAGAAGACATATGGTTCTGCTAGTTTTTACATTGGGATAACTTTATTGGAGTAGAACCTGCACTGCCCCAAGAGTAGGTGTACCCAGCCATATGGCATTGAGCTGGTGGCTGGCACGCTGGTTTCTGTGCCATTCATGCTCCGCGTGTAGCACAGGCAATCTGCTGGAGAAGGCAGGAGAAGGGGTCTTTTGCACCACTGGTAGTCCTTGTGCAGAGACGGGAAGAAGTTCAGCCCACTGTAGCTCAGAAACCAGATGATTTAAACATCAACTTCACACTTAACACTCCCAGCCTATGCCTTTTCCTGAGCTGAGCTCTGCCAGACCTGACTTTAGCAGTGCTACAGTGGGCAGAGATGAGGAGCACTCTCGAGCTGGAACCATGGACATACCATTTGTACACATGTTGGATAACATTGACTTGTAGATGTGACCTTGGGCTCAATACTAATCAGTGAAGACAATGCTCACAGCATATAGAAGCAGCCTCACACTGGCCAGTGAGTTTAATGTCTTTAGCAGACTTTACATCATGAAGTGGTTAATGAATTCTTTTGTACTGATAGGCTGGATTCAATAAAAAGTTTCTGGGGCAAGTTACCATAGCCTGCCATACTACAGTGTGTCAGGCAGACCCTTTTTTTTTTCCTTTTCATTTATTTTTTCTTGCCCTTTTAATTTTAAATTGAGTGCAGCTGACTGCCTCCAATGCTGTTAACAATGGCACTTCTTTCGCTTGGGACAATGTAACATTTAAAACAGATAAAAGCCCATGTGGGGCTAATAAAAGTTTGCCCCCATCCTCATTCCTGTAAGGCAAGTTTCCTCACTGTTAACATTTTAAGTAGCAGGCACTATGAATATGAATGTAATTGACTTTTACACACTATTACTCATCAGTGGGTAACTCCAAACAGGCGTCACTAAAGGGATGTGCTGAATCTCAAAGAAACATTTCGTGGCCCAGCAGCAGAGGAGCAATTCGGACTTGTGTGAGATGCATCCTCAGGGGGGACTGGGAAGTCAGCAGGGAAATAAATGTGAGGGCCAGAGAGCTGGGCATGGCAGCCCAGTCCAACCAGAGTAGGAAATGGGGAGATGCACAAATGAGACTCAGAATTTTGCATCAGTAGGACTCCTGTGTGCTCCTACTGGTGGCTGATGGAGAGAGAGAACAAGTGGTTGGGTTCTGGATTTTCCCTCTGAATTGCTTTTACAGGTTGCATTAGGGATCCAAATGAAACCCTCTGAGTGTCGGTCTTTTGTCCATATCAGGGAGGAGAGGCTTGCATACCTTCTTGGGTGGAGAGTGTTCACTGAATCCTAGCAAAAATCCTTATTAACAATATTATGATTTTGAAGGCACTATAAAAGTGTTAGGTTTCATAAATGCTCTTTGAGGTGACTTCTTTCCTGAGCAGTTTCTGCACAGTGTATATGTGCTTTTAGACAATCAGTCTAAAAACTCCTTCAGTCAGCAAACCGACCAGTTTTAAAGTAGTCTCTGTGAGGCAGAGGCGTGTTTTTTGACACTCGTCCCTGCAGAGCTCCGTCCAGAACATCCATAACTGGAATCTTACATTGCCTTAAGTGATCTTTGGATTAGGCTCCATGTTGCTTTGCATATCCATGCACCATTGTGAGGAGGATTTCATTAATTAATGAATTTATTTATTTATTTATTTATTAAAAAATGGTTTTAAAGCCTTTATCAGTGCTATAATAGGAAGGTGCCTCTGTTCCTCTCCTCCACCTCCTCCTGGCCTCCTTGTTGCTGGACACTTCTTGGTTCCCCTGCCAGTTGCTGGTGGCTGTAGCTATCAAACCTGCCCCACTGTCGGGGCTGAGCCCCTGCCCTTCCCACAAAAAATTCACATCAGTAACAGGACCAAAGAGTTGGTGGCGTATGGACTGTTTATGTTTACAAATTTAGAAATATGATTGCTCCCCACCAATGTTTACCAACTACATATTCCAGCCAAAGCACAAATGAGTCATTTTTACGTTGCTCATAGAAAATTAAAAAAGGCTTAAACACCCACAAAATTTGCTTACTCTTCAGGTGTAGCCCCCGGAAGGGTGAGGACAGCTTCCGCCATATTCTGATTGGAAACATCACTTACATGACTATTGGGAAGTCGAACAGTCCCTACCAGTGATAGGTGATGTGCAAAAAAACAAGGAAAAGGCCGTAGGGTCACATCCTGAGGACAATTTTAAAAAGTGGCTGGGATGCATTTTCATGATGTCGCCTGATGATGCTACATGGTCTTTGTAGAATTAAGCTGGATTTTATCCACATGGATATGAAGTTACATCTTTTGATGCACTAGTGGCTGTCGGCAAACTGATACAGATGGTTGTTTTGTTCAGAACAACATGCACAAAAGTATCCCAGAAGTGCAGCTCAAAATACCCACATTGCTCTCATGTGTCACTCCCTCTCTTCCCATTAATTCAAAATGACTCACAGTCTTGAAAAGGCAAACATTGATCAAAAGACCGAAGAGTGATTTACTGGTGCGGGATGGGACAAGATGTTGTTTTAGCCCAACAAACAGTAACTGCATTTAGAGGTATTGCCAAGGGAGTCCGAGGCGGTGCTTGCTTACTAAATTGGGTAAAAAGCAGGGATTTCACCAAATGCAAATGACAATGAACAATATGTATGACTCAATATATCCGCTATGCTTTCAATGTGCAGTCAGAAGGTGGTATAGCTGACCTTTTAAAGTGATGCTTTTCAAACCACATTGTTATGATTATCAAAGTGTTCATTTTAGAATACAATATTTGGACCCACTCCTGTTAATATTCTCATGTATCGTTTGAAGGCTGTTTACTCCACTGTTTATAAGAAAGCACTTCCAGGCACCCCTAGGGTGTCATACATTTATTTCTATGTCTAATCAAGGAGTGAAATTTGCCATCAGTTCTCCGAGCCTTGACACACGCCTCTGGAGTACTTCAAGTCACGTATGGAATTAGCTAAAATAAGTTTGATGGTGATTTTGTGAGACCTTCCTGTGCGCCAGAAATAGTCCTCAAGAACAATGTAGGGCAAGAAATATTCTCTGATCTTTAGCCTCAGCTTCCTCCTATCTAAAACCTGTTGGTGGCATCTCTGGCAGTGCAGAGCAGATCCCAGCATGGCTGTGGGGTAATTCCAGCTTTGCAGTACTGTAAGAGAAAGAAAAAAATCTGTCATCAAATTTGTAAATTTAAGTGTAAAAAAGGCTAAAAAAAATAAATTAAAACAATCACAGCACACAGTCAACCCAAGGCCAGCAAGCAGACTGGAACAAGGCCCCTGCAAATCCAAGAGAGGCAGTTTTGCTGGGATGCATTTCCTCTCCGTCCTCCATCAGCCAAGCCAAAACCTTAACAGGAAAAAAATAAAAAGGAAACCGTACAAAGCAATTTGGTTGCACAATTGGCTGTACTCATTACAGATAAATAGCATGGGCCCAGCTTCTCCATGGTATGGGGACTCAGCACGGTGCTCGAGGGCCAGGCGAGACGCTGCCGCTGTGACCAGCGATGGCCACCGCCCTGGTTCCCACAGCACTGCTTACCCCTGCCCAGTCACCCCTCTGGCCTGCCAGGCGTCTGGCACAGGCTGGGCCGACCACACTTAAAGCACAACTTTCCTGAAGCATGAGCTGCGGTGGTCAGATACCCCATCAGGGGAAAAGTGAAGTACTAAAAAATAACAGAATCTTCTGTCGGGTTGAAGATGCCTTATTTTGATCATGGAGGTCAGACACAGACGTGGGAATTCCCCCAAGCTGGTTTATTTGCAGATTTGTTCAGACAGTTTCTTTTTCTTTTTTTTTTTTTTTTTTTGACAAATCAGCCTGTTTTTTATAATAATCTCATCTTGAAACTTGAGAGGAAGGGAATGTATGGGTGAGCAGCTAATATCAGTGAGTTCTGGAAACTCCCTTTTTATGGTCTCTCTTGTTTAGCAGCTGTACTGTTATGATACTTTCATTGCATTAAAAACTTATTTGACAAGACTGACAATAAATTAACTTCATCTGTTCCAGTAAAATTAGCTTCAGATCACAGTAAGTTTGAGAAAAGGACTACTAAATAATATTAATGTACACACAACAGGGCTTTGATCTAATATATCATGAAAAAGAAAAACATCAGAGGTGTTACGATCAGAGAAGGCAAAGCTATTTTCCCTCTTTACTGACTATTCTCTCATTCAAATATTATTTTAAGAGTCTATATGTAGGATCTAGTGACTCATAGATGCAAACATTGGTTTAAAATTAATTTTAAAATATCTCTTTATACAAAGCAATATATTTACTGATTTAAATCATACCCATCTGGACATGTTTATCGAAATCAATCCTTGTCTACTATAAGCCATTTGCTGCCATTGCCACCCACTGGCCAGGGACAAGTAACCATCCTGTTACTGACCCAGATCAACAAATATCCTGATTAAACAGACACATCTTGCTACACATCCAACTGCTTCCTATACAGCATTTTGCCTTTAATACCAAATCTGGCCAGCTTTGTACAAAATTTATTTACTGATTTTATCTTCAAAACATAAGTCATAGTCAGGGAAGGAGCAGGGGGGGAAGCCTGTTCTGCAGACCGTGAACTCTGATCTGGTAGTTTCATCCTTCTGCCATCTCTTTAAATGTACTACCTAAAAACTGAAGGATCTTATCCTTTTATGTTTTTGTAGGACAAGACGCAGTTTTGGCACTATGTAGTAAAATAATGAAACTGAATTACAGACTGTAGGGAGCCATTTTTCTCACATGGGGTCAGCATACATGGTAATACTTTGGATTAAGGATGAAATTGCTGTAGGACGGTAATAACTAACCTTGTTAATCTCTTCTCATTTTCTTAAGAGTATCTTAAAAAGAAATATTACAGCAATCACAGCTTAACATTGGAATCCTTCTCTCCTTTAATCACAGTCCTTTATGTACTGTGATTTTGTGTGTTATTTTGTCCTAATATTAGTAACAATTTTGTTAATCATGTCTCTTGTGGTTGGTTTGCCGCTTTCCTTCACAAATGATTTTAGAGCCAATATTTGTGCCTTTGAAAAAGTGGAATAAAAATTATTTCTTTTAGAGGAGCTGCTCTTCACTTAGGTACCCATAAACAAAAGCTAAACCAGGCCCTTAAACTTCCCTTCTCTGCACCTTTCGGTACCATACCAGGTTCATACCACCAATGCTGAGATAGCCTTCTCTACAAATGGTTTATCAGAGGCAAAGAAAGGCAATAATGTTTTGTTCTCTGCATCATTAGTGAGGGAGAACAAGAAGAACTTAGCAGAACAACTACATCTTTTGTTTTTAAGTTCCTTGGAACAATTCTGCCAGGCAGCGCGTTTTCCCTCTGTTTTCATTTGTCTTTGTTATTTTCCTATCTAATTAAAATTCTGCAATGCCGTCATGAAATTGTTGTCCGTTTAAGGTCACAAACAGCTTCTGTCCTAATGAAATATGAATTGCATTAGTTAATTGAATTGTGCACTTATTGTGTGTTGTGAATGGACTGAGCACACATATTCTTAATATATATTGAGCATTTTATCAGTTTAGGCAATGTGTGGACACAGAAAATGCTGCTGTCATTCTTTGCATCACAATAGGGAGATTTAATTGGCAATAGATGGGACTAAGATGTATTTGTGAAGGACAAGAACTCTAAGATCTCACACGGGCATCTGCTAGCGGGAGATCGGCTCTTCAGTGGTCTGGGGTCAGATCACAGTCCCGAGCGGAAAGCTCAAATAAACCCTTATTATGCACCATGTCTGTGATGTCTGTCAAGATAGGAAGAACCAAGGAAGAGTAACGAAACATCTGTGGCCTTCTGCTGCAGCAGGCTTTCTGAGTTAAATGAACCTTGTAATTGAAACCCTCAGTGCACGATCCAGACCGTTCTCTTCCAGGGTCTGCCTGGTCTCTGAGCCGATGCTACCCTCATGCTCCTGGTAAAACAACAAGCTGAGCTCTGGGGTCCTTTTTGCAGTTGGGAGGTTCTTTCTTTGAACTGTGGGAAGGTTCAGTTTAGGATATCAAGGACCTGATTGAAGTCAAATGAAAATATGGGAACTCTTTCTGCTGACCTCAAGTCTGTGGATGAAACTGATGCTTATGGGAAGTGCAGGCTCTAAACACTCAACCTTTCCAGTGTCTAAGATGGGTGCATTGCATCTGTAACCACTCAGTGGTGGACTCTGCTAATGAACCAGATTATTTTAGAGGATGGTTATTAGCTGGGAAAACAGTAACAGAATACAAACAGAATTTCGTTTCTTTACATGGGTCTTGATTTTTCGCTTAGTTGTTCAGACCATTCAGCATTATGAGTACACACGTGTTGTTCTATCCATACACATATATGTGATATACATATGCATGTATGTCTATCTCCAGTATTTGGCCTTTAGATTTATTTACAGAGAAAAGTATCTTTGGATTCTGCATAATACTTCTGTAAGATAATAGATCTGAATATAGTACCTTCCAGCTACTCTTTAACTTGACAGGCGTGGAGAGGTATCTATTGTTCTGTCAAATAGTGCCTCCCTTAGCTCAAAATGATACTTCATTCAATAGTAGGCTGAAAGAAAAGATAAGCAATGTTCAGGTTGAAGAGTTGTTGAGAAATTTCTTCTTCTTATCATCTTCTACTAAAAAATGGAGGAAATATGCAAATGGCAGTTTTTTTACCACAGCAAACTAATGCAGGAATATAAAACCACTTAAGATAAACACAGCTAAAAATTGACTTGCCATGATACACAATTCCCAGAGGGAAATACTGTGACCCATTTTACAAGAGAAACAGAGAGAACAGTATGTGTGCTTGATTTCATCAGGCACGGTCAACCTCTTTGTGGGGACTTCCCAGCTCTGTGCACGTGCAGAGCCACTTGTCATTTCCCACCATGGGTGATCCTCCACAGCTGCTGTAGCACTCACCTTCCAGGAACACTCCTCTGTGTGCCCCAGACAAGTACTCAGTTATCACCATCCACACTTGATGATGCACTCAGATGCAGAGATTAAATGAGGGATTCTGGTTTAGGTAGGCAGGCAAGGACTTTCCCTATGTGCTCAACAGAGGGAGAGAGAATTTTTTTTAAGAGGGCAACGTGAGGATAGCCACATTAGGTGTCTGCTTCTCTGAATAACCTGGAAGAGTTTCTTTCTCAATCATTGTATTTACTGAACCTAAGGGGACCTGCCTCTGGGTGTAGTTGTTGCATTGCAGAAGTGCTTCAAGCGGATGAGTTTCCTGCACTCCCCAACTCCTCTGAGACACTCTTACCTGCTAAAACTTCTGACTGAGGAATTTCCCACCTAGTGCCTATATTACTTGGTTGTCTCCTCTCTCTCTCTCTCTGAATTTTCTGTATTTACCACAATTCTGAGAGCTCTTTCTGAGCTGCTGTTGAGTATCCCTGCCCGCATGAAAGGCTTCAGGAGGTGAGTAAGAAGGGGTGGATGTCTGTAATGGTTTGGTGAGGTGCGTCCTGACAGAGTCACAGGCAGTGGGCAAATGACTGAGAGCGAAAGTGGTGGGATGGGGCGTGAAGGGTGATTGATAGTGGTTGCTTAGTGGTCTGAAAAGGGGTGAGTGAAAGTACTTGGGGTGGGGGGGAGGGGAATTTGGGAAGCACGACTGACTGTGAGAAAGACACTACTACATTACCCCATGGCACACTACAGGTGTATAAGCTGTATTCTCTTCTGTGAATCAGTTTTAAAAGACTTGATGTAATTAAAAATGATCACATAGTTCTATCTAAAATTATATAATGTAGTGCTGCATAATTAAGGAGAGGAGGAAATGAAAGAGATTCAAGGAAGGCTGAAAAATAAAAATAAACCAAGGAGTCCTCTAGGGAGAGTAGAGAAGAAGCAAAGACTGATAGAGTCTTGCAGACTGATGTGGCTTTGCTGTCATCTGTAGCACCACCACGTGCAGGGAGACAGTCCGATTCCAGCTCCTGTGGGTGGCCTTCCATGAGTACACCTCTACTCATGCTGCCCCTCTGCCCCTGGCTGCAGCCACAGGATCCACTTGCCCATCTGAGGCATGGTGAAGCCTCATCTGCCCCAGTGCCATCAGCCATACCTCTGTGGCCTCACTCACTCCAGCCTCAAACAGGGTAGGAATGCAGGGTTGGTCCTCAGAGAAGCCTGGGAGAGCCTGCTTCCCTGCTGTGATTAATTCAGTCAAAAACCCATGACTTAACTGTCACCTGTAGCTGGACAAAGGAGTGAAGGCAGCCCTACATTAACAGTAGCATTTTATACCCTGGCACAGGGTTAAATTTGGTATTGTTAGCAAGTTGTTTAGCTTTACTTTCAGTGAAGTAAGGAATACAGCTGTCTTTTTTTTTTTCTAATACAGCCTCTTCTCTTTATGCTGCTGTCATTATATGTTTAATTACTATTTCTTCCATTTGGATAAAGCACATAGGTTAAACCTAATTTTTGTTCTCTTTACTTTTTAGTTTTCATTAAGTATTTTATGAAAATGTGCCTTTAAAGAACTTGCCCATTTAAAAAATCTGTCTTGAACTTCTTTTCTTAACCTTTTATTATGACTATCATTTAATTTACAGCTTTTTTTTTGAATACTCAATAGTCCCATTAGTTTTCCAGATAAAAAGACATACTGTATTTTTTTTTCTTAAGTTGAAGATACTATGTTATTCATTTTATTAAATTTTCTGTACAAATCTTATTTTAGGAATCCATCATTTTGTCTCAATCAAAGTCTTTTTGTTAGGTGAACATGAAAAAGTTTAGAAGGAAATCTTTATAAACGCTGAAGGACAGAAGACTGCCCTGCTCAGCTAATACATGGTTACTAAAGATTGCCCTTCTTTGTCAAAATCATGATGCATCCAGCACAGACTGTGTCTGTGGCTGTGCTGAGCACCACCTGCTTTAGATGAAGGCAAAGAAATGCCACAAGAGGTGAATTTAGGATAATCTTGTCTCCCATCCTTCCCCCTGACCTGCGTAGTCCCTTTGAAGACCTCACACTAATCTCAAAAATCAGATTGATTTAATTCTTTAAACAAAAGCCTTCCATTATTATTATTGTTATTACTGTTATTATTGTTATTACTATTATTATTGCCACCATTATTATTACTACTACTATTACTATTATTTTGGACTAATTGTTAATGGCTTTTGTTTACTGTAGAGATATTTAATTATTCTTTGAAGCTTACTAAACCCACTTCTCAGCATTCTGTAGCAATTACCTAATTTAAATACTTTATACAATAAAATGGTCTAATTGAGGATGGCATGCAACAGTATGTCCTCTTACCAGCTTTCAATTTCCTGTCTTTCCTCATGTAATTGAAATCCCTCTATTTCTTGCATTATAAGGACTAGGAGCGCTGAATCTCCACCCGTACGTTCTCTCTTCCTGTCACTTATTCACTCCTTGTTCAGTTAGTTGATTGCATCCTCATATGGCTTGTTCCAGCGCCCTCTCTATTGAAAGTTTTCTCTGTTCTTATAGTCTCATTCTCTACTCTGATCCCTGTGTAATAAATAGTGCAGAAAATTCAAACACAATTTTCAGAAAAGCTTTCTTGAATCAAAAAACTTTAATTAAATTTTTATCAGTGCAATGATTATTAATGCATAATATTAAAATTTTAGAAATGGGATCAGGAATTTAACTGCTTTCTTCTATCCCTATTGAAACTGTAGCTTTGTAATGTATTTCTTGACTTTCACTACTTGGCAGCTACCTAAGTTCAGACAACCGAGACAGGAGGTCCCCACTGTGAAACTCAGTCTACTCACTTAGGTGTCTACTTGTGTTTAGAAATCTAACCTGAAATCATATTTTTTGAAGACTTAGGGAAATGAGATACATTACAGTGACAATGAGAAAGGACTCACTTGGGCAGTACAGTACTGACACTTATTTGCCCAGCCAAAAGCCCTACATCTTATTAACAATTAGATAAATATAAATAAATAATAAATATTAACAAATAATAAATATTAACAAATAGATAAAAAGACAGAAACTCCTATTTTGACTGTGGAACTGGTTAAAATATCTTACTTTTTGTCAAGGACCCTTGACCTGACACAGCTTCTGCTTCTTTACTTTCAAATGTTCTAAAGTCCCACAAATGGTTGTGACAAATTGAGGAAGCTGAGAAGCTGAAAGGTCATCTGGGAGGGGAAGGGCAGCTCTCAGGCACGAGCTGGCCAGTGCTTTATTTTAAGAAGCCAGTCTCCTGATGGAAGAGAAGCTTGGCTATAGGGTGGAGGGTCAGATCACCCTTCTCTGGCAGACAGTGTGATTCTTTGCAACCAAAAATGCCTTTTGCTGCCAGTCAGAATGAGACTGGCAAGAGAAACTCCCCCAGTTGTCCCCAGGAATGCGGTCAGAGGAACATGAGCTCAGTAACCTTCTTCATTTCAGCCAAAAGAGTGGATGTCATAAAACACTGGATGAGCTTTTCTTACCAGTAAGTAAGAGAGACTGGGAAGGAACATTGTTTGGCTAGATAGAAAACTCTGGGTCTGAGACAGGACAAATGGCTTTAACTCAGCTGTTCCCAGTTTCATATGCAAGTCTGATGAGGCAGCGAGATCTATGCCAGTTTTCAGTGTGGCCAGAACAGACTGTGCAAGAAAGCTTTTTGGTTTGTTAAACTGAGAATATGGTAACCTTCTGAGGAAAGGAGAGCCTAGAAAATGGAGAGGACCAGAACAGAAGTAGATCCTGCAAATAAGGCAGAAGTTACGAGGATCTGGGGAACATATTAGTCAGATATGTCTATTAAAGACATCTGTATATATGGCAGAATCTTGTAAATTCAGAGAACACGATGCCAATTATGACCATCGGAGAGTCGTAATTTTGGTAAATGCATAAACGGGGAATTCAGTAAAACTGAGAAGGTATCAGAAAAAGGAGTTGAATAAGCATAACTATTTAGACAAATGTAACAACCTTAAAAGTAAAAGAACAATCACAGTATTTTGCTGGGGAGGATGCTTTTCAATAGCAATGGGTGGTAGGGAAATATCGTGGAACAACGTAATTATCTACCTACAAACCGCTCAGGAAAGAAGCACTGGGCTACAGTGGCAGACAAAATACTGCTATATGGAAGGATAACATGAACATTATTTAGCTGAACTTTAAGTGGGAAGGACTATGCAACTGAATCTCTGAAGAGAAATAAATAAATGCTAAACTTGGAATTCCAAAGCATTTCAACAACTTTTGGAAAGTAAAGACATTAGCAGGTCTTTTTTGCTAATATCCAGCTTAAGAAAAGGATACAGAGTGAGCATTGTTGAACTCAAAGGAATTGTTAACAAAATTGTGGTAATAGGACTTGGGCTACTCCCCTAAGCTTGGCCAAATAGATCAGGAGGCACACAAGTTAGAAGAGCGATTTTCTTAACACTTGACACAACAGTATCTTGGAAAAATGACAGGCAGAAGGAAGAAACTAGTCTTTACTAGGGTATTAATCACAAACTGACTGTAGGTGACTCACTAAGTACTAAGGTTTAGGTGGACCAGAAAGCTAATTCGGTATAGCAGCTCCTGTGTTCAGGGATCAAACTTTCATCTCTTCGAGGCGATGCTCTTTTGTCCTCTTTAAAAACTGTGACATAAGTATGTGTTTTAAAATCTAAAAAGTTCAACAAAGAGCAACTTCATTTTCCTCCTCCTAAATCTACTCTTAAAATTTAGCCAGAGGTGAAGTAATAAACACAACTTTATGAGCTGCTTCTCCTCCCGGGAGTGTGAAAGCCTTCAGAGAGCTTCTCATATGGCTCAGGGGCTACCAGCTTCTTGATAAAACATACAAGGTGTGCTTCACCTTCCACACATTAGGTTTCACTGAGCAGGGCTTACTGTACGGGTCTGCAGCTGTACGGTGCACAGGTATCCCTGCTTCCTGAGCATGGTTTTATGTTGACTTCACAGCAAACCCGACACAACTGGTGTTTGTTCTAAGCCTTGCTTCAAACATTCCTACCCAACCCTGCTTGCTTCTAGAGGAAAACCACCCCAACTTAGATTTATTCGAGACACAAACGGGGTGTTGGACTATCACCGAGTACTAGGCAGGACTAGTCTTCACTGCAAGCTACCGCTGTGTCACAACACGACCTTGAAGAGTCTCTTTGGCACAATGCCTGCAGTGACTTGGCAGTTACATCTACCTGGGCTCCACTCAGCGCTGTGGCAGCCAGCTGCAGTTAAAACCTGCTGGGACCACAGCTCAAGCATGATTAGCTGGCACGATGACAATCATGTATTTGTCTCCACTAACTTCGGCTTCATAGACAGGAATAAGCAATATACCATCAAGGAAAGGCATAGCTTGTGTACGGACAAATGCTTTGCTGAAACTGTGCAAGGCAGTTCTGAATGTCTGAAAATGAATAGTGAAAACAGAAGTGACAAAGGAAGGAAGGTTACACAGCCATAGGAAGAAGGAATCGCATAAGAAATAGCTGAAGAAACATGCACCAGAAGGAAAGTGAGTACACGAACAAAGCATGAAAAAAACCCAAACCAATGAATGAAGGATGTGCAAGTTAAAAGGGGCAATTTGGGAGTGAATATAGATGACAAAATTTGGCTGAAACCAACATACAGGGTCAGGCCAGCATGAAAAGAGACTCACTGATCCTCACATGGTTGTTACATGCATAGAAAGACCATTTAGATGGGCCAGAATGGGTTAGGCAAAAGGGATGCAAAGCAGCAGTGTATTTTTTTCCAATCAAAAGCCATCTGTAACTTGTACTGAAAATGTCTTTTTTCTTTATCTCAAGAATATTAACAGTTTAATATATGATAGTATTGCTGGTGACACTGAGAACACTGGCCTTTAATGAATCAATAGATTTCTTTCATCTTTAACTAATTTGAACCTTTAATCCTCTTGCTTGTACAAATTCTTCTTCCTTCAGGTCAAAGTATTAAATAGGCTCAAGAAGTAAATAAGGAAATAAATACCAGAAACCTCATGGGGAACATTGAAATTAAAGTTTTCTAATAGCCAAATCAACTTAATGCCGTCATTACCAGCTCGGTTCAGCTTCTTTCCCCCACCCCCCAACTCTATGGCTAAAGCTGTGCGAATGAAAAGAAGGTGCTTTGGTTTTCTTTTAGTTTCTTGTTGCTTGTGTTGCTCTAGATTGTTGAGGGTCTTTGTATTTTAACTGCTCTCATTATAGACACACAGGAACCTTTACAACACAGATTTGTAAAATAGCTCAAAACACTGGTCTGCAAATTTCACCCCATGCCTTATTTGCACTCTGCTGTAGGCCCATGTTGGTTATGCATCTGACTTTCTTTATGGATATAAATTATACCAGTGCAAACCCTTCTGTAGACAAAATCTTTCTGATATAACTGTCTTCCACCAGCACAACGTATTTCAGTTAATGAGTCAGAATACACTTTGATATCACTATAAATGGTTCCTCCTGGGGGAAGGATTGCTTCTTTACTGTTAAAAGTGTAGATAAACTCTTAACTTTTTTCTTCCCTTACTTGTTCTTAAATCAATCAAACCCATCTAAAGTATTTCTCATCCAGAAATAATACAGCTTCTTTTCATCTCGTTTTTGACTGCTGGTCCCTGTCTACGTTCTTGCTTCAATTGTACGGTCATCAGGAAAGGGTATATCTAAAATCTTGAAAGCAGAAGTTCTGTTTCAAGTGACAGTAACCGCAGGATCAAACACATCCAATCTTGAAACAAAACCTACTCAAAAGTTTGAAGCTAACAAATGGTTTTTAGCTGGCTGATAATATTGAGGATGTAATGACTTTCTGATCTCCAGTGGAGCATCTCCAAAACAAGACAGACAGGCACACATCAAAATGAAGTCTTAATGCTGAGAACTTCTTGAGAATACTACAATAACATTCTGGCAGGCTGGGTTCTCTTGGCTCATGTACTCACTGCAATTTGATCGTCTAGTGTGATGCTTGGCAATGTCCCAACCTTACATTATCTGGAAAACAGGAGAAGCTGGTACATTTGGGGAATCTATGAAGAAGCTTCTTTGCAGTTTGCTTATAGCAAAAGCATTGGCTGCATATAGAAGTGTCAGGACTGAAGCTTAGGCTGCTAACTTGAAAAGGATTTAACTGAATTGCATCCAGGCACCAAGATGCTCAGATACCACAGCAATGTGTGTGGTATATGAACCTAGATAGAAGAAGATTAGATAGCAAATCAGACAGAATTTTGCATGTGATTTCCTGGGTTTGTCTAAACTTAGAGCAGCAACAGTTAATTATAGGAGGTTCTGAAGGGAGCTCCTAGGTGGGGTGATGTCACTTATATATTAGATTCCAGCCATAAATTGCCAGCTGAGAGTTACAACCGTGGCAGGAAGCCCTTATTGATGCAAAGCTGATGGAAACCATTGTTGTGCCTTCCCACTTAGGAGTAGAAGCAGCAAGGTGTCGGTGATGGAAGATCTAGGGAGAGAAGAAGCCCTTTGATAGCAATGGCAGAACTCCAAGGAAAAGAGCATCAAGATGTGCACAGGTCATCACCCAAAGAGGCACAGATGTGGGAGGTGTTTGCACACAGGAGTTACATGTGATCACCCTCTAGGGTGATTGTTGTACCTACTTCCAGATCTAATGCCTCTCCTTCTACCACACGTGAATTCCTCAGCTCTTGTAATCACTTCCTCTGGCTCTTAAGCAAGGGCAGCTCTTTAATTGCAGATTAATGTGTTAATGAAATACTTGAGGGTACTTTGAAGTGACCGGGCAAAAGAGACTAGCCTTTCAGCAGCAGCTGTTGGCACAGGAGTCACAGCTCACATTGCCATGCAGGGAAGGCGGTGCCACAGAGCTCTCTATGCGCAGCAGGAGCAGGATCCTTCAATCCTTCATTTTTTTCTCTGGTAGTGCCTCAGGGCACATCTACACGGCAGAGCTCAGTGCTGCGCAGGGATTCTGGAGCTGCCTCTAAACAGTGGTTATACTAGTTTCACAGCAGGAGTAGTAAGCCTGCCTGGATTATGATTCTAATACATCTATAGTGCTTGCACCCCTATACCTGCTCCCGAGGTGGCTTGATCGGTGCAAGGGCAGCCCTCTCTTCCTCTCTGTAGAACTGTGCTCTGCTGTGTGCACCCACCTGCACTTAGAAGTATTAAAAAAAAAAAAAAGATGTGATGTTTATGAAGGACCTTATATAAATTTTGATCTGCAGTTTCTGATCTGTGCAATCTTATTTATTTTAGAAAGTGGGGAAGTTTTCAAGAATGATTTCACAGGTAATGCTTTTTTTCTGGTCCTTGGCTGACAGGACTGATTTTGGTTTTTATTCTTTCCTTTGAAATTTTACGTGAAGTTTCTACTAACTTGGAAACATCAACGCATGAAGTAATTACCAATCTTTCCTGCCTAAGTTAACAGCCTTCTCATTCCCTGTGCTCTTAGTTCAAGGTCACAATGATAGATCCAAATCCTTCATGAATTTTCATCTGACTTGTTGTCCACAGAAATTGTTGATTAAAAGATCCAATTTCCATTGGCATTCTCCCTTTTGAAAGATGTCAACAGGAAATGTAAATGTGCAGTCCTTTGTGAATGATCTGCAAGGACATGCAGGCTTATGAAAAAAAAAAAAAAAAAGCAGCAGTTAGCCAAATCCTTTAGTTTCTGTTTTGAATGACTGGCCATAGGAATGCAGGCTAAGCTGTATTTCAGCTGTTCCCAAGGATGTGTATGTGTAACTTGTTGATAGTGATAGGTACATCAGGCTCCAGTGACAGCTATGTGACCACTCTGATGATCACTGTCCTGTAGCAGAACCAGCCTCTGCCTCCTCTCAAGAACACCAGGCATGAAAGAAAACAAAGAGGGATCTGTTTATTCAGAGGACTGGCTCTTGTACCTCCTGCTTTCTACTGAGAAAAGAGAGATCCTAGGTCATTTCAGCTCTCACCCTGTGCTCCCAGCAACCATTAAGTTGTAAGGAACTGCATGGCTTGCTCTAACAATTGATGTGAATTTCTTATTCCTGGGAGAGCTGAGATTTTTGCCTTACAGGACCTGTAGGGGATCTGATTGATAGGAACAAAACTTAATACCCAGAACACGGGCTTACTTCATGGGAACTACCCATTACCACCAAAAGGAAAGACAAGCCCACCACAGCCCTAAAGTTTCAGCATTATGTTTTTAAAATCTTACCAGTGTCCAAGGTATATGTCTTTCACAGTAAAAATTACTTGGAGTGTGCTGTGAATGCACAGACACAGATCAGTGCTGAACATCTGTTTAAAATAAATTACAGTCTTATTTTGCAAATAAAAGTTCCTAGGGTCTACATGACAAAGTCTGGCCAGCATAACTATCTCATGGGGAAAAAATCACATCCCTAGCCTACAAAGATAACTATTTTGGCCTCATTCCCTTCACCATTATGTAGACTTATACTAGAGAGGAGTCCTTTTGCCAGTATAACTCACATTGTTTGGGAGGTACTTCAACCATGCTGGCAGACTCCTACAGCTGGTATAAGCGATGTTTCCATTGAGGAATATGGCCAGAACAGTGACACCAGCAAAGCCCCTGAAGGACAGAATAACCCTTTTTCTCCTGCTACTAGTGTCTAACATTTTTCAGTTTTAAAGCTTGCTGTTAAAAGGAAACACAGAGAATTTGTGCCCTTCCTTGTATCATCAAGACATTTTTTTCTTGTTACATAAGAATTAAAATACATATAGGTAGGAGGTGTGTCGCTTTCTCACATGCCAGTGGTACTTGCTTTTGGATGGGAGAAAATCCCAGTTCTCCTGTTGTTTGTTTTGGTGTTGGTTTTGGAGGTGGATGGGCAGAAGTAATTTGCCTTTTATTAGGTCTTCATATTTTGGTTTTGTGGGGTGGCATTGGAATAATCTAATGGTCATAGCTAATGAATTACAACTGTGTATGCAAATGAATTTGAGCTGTTTTGAATAACAAAACAAAGTCCTTTATTTTAGTCTGTTTGTGAATTGTATTCTTACTCTCTTACTGTTCCTTGTTTTTTCATATGGTCCCTGTTAGGTCTTGCCTGATAACATTTGCCAAAGCACTTCCTGGATGAACCCAAAAATTAAAGATTTACCAGCCAACCTTAAGCTATGAGCCGCACTCCACACCCCCCATGAGGCCAGGCAATGAGTAAAGCTGTTTTGGCTTAAAAGGAAAGTTCAGCTCTTTTGACAACAGACGGTTTTCACCTGCCCTATTTAGACAGTTCATTTTGTCTAAATTCTTCTTGCCTCAGTCTGCACAGACTCTATTCATACATTTCCCTTCTCCTTCACCTCCATTTGTCTCCCAGATCTTGTGCTTTTGCACAAATGGTGAATAGGACAGAAAGGACAAAAATGAGGAGGGGAGACACCCAACCAAAACTAGTCTCTTCTGAGCAGATGCAAACCTGGAACTTCCCCTTCTTTTAATTTCCCGTTATCACTTAGATGTGAAATGATGAGAACGTGGAGCAAGCCACCAAGAGGCCTGCATTCTCACGTGCACCATGTTGGAAGGGGAGCACTTGCAGCTTGTTCCATCAGATTACGTGACTCCCAAGTCCTGTCTGCCTCCTCCACAGTTCCTGGTGGGAGGGCTAGCTTAGAAAGTGTCAAGAGACAGCAGTGACCAAAAAATGCTGCCTCTTCTCTGTCCCAAATAAGGCTTTTACAGGTGAGCAGAAATGGTCTGAGCTGCTAATGAGGAGTAGGCTGCCAAAGAAAACACATGGGCAAATTCATATTTTCCAGGTGGCTGGTGGTAAAAATGTAACTGCCCATTGAAATCTACTGCATAGGCTTTTTTTGCACTTATTCATTAAATTGTAGATTTATTGTGAGGTTACTTTATCGTAATGTTAGCTGTGTTGTCTCACTGGCCCTGTAAATCAGTTGCTAGTCACAAGATTTAGAAAAAAAACAAATGCCTTCTTGAAGTCACATGAGGAACAGGTGGCACTTCTGCAGAAGGTGCTGGTGGTTTCACATGGCCTGTTGCCGCTGAAGCACCATGGAGCACCAAGGAACGCCCAGGCCACCACTCCAGCTCTGTGCTACTCTTGCTTAACGCTGAGTGTGAGTTAGTCAAGCCAAGGGGGTTTGGATCAGAACTGAGTGTTGAGACAACAAACACAGGATGGAGCGTGTCCCTGAGGGATGTTAAAACAAGCAGCAGAGAAATGCGTGACTGGTCCCTCGTGGTGCAGTCGATGGGACAACCTGCTCAGACCAGTTTGATGTCACCCATCTGGTTCACACGTGCACTCAGCCTTTTCTGGCCAAGGCCCCCCTGAGCCGGGTCCCTCACCAGGCTGACAGCCTCGCTGCTTTGCTCTCCCCTCTCTGCCTCTGCTCATACCTGTGCCTTGAGCCTGACACCGCTGGACGCGCTTGTTAAATGAAACCCTCCGCGGCCTTGATGACAAGTGCTGTGCCACAGCACTTCAAGCACTTCTACAAGCAGCTACTTTCGTTTCCCATTTCCCAGGCGGTTACATGATTTAACTCTTCTACGGCAGCCCAGGAGCGGCACAGGCAGCTGGAGCAGTCAGGGAACATAGCGGGGGATGTGTTCATGTTTCCCTCTACTGTCAATGCAGCACCTGCTGCAGACAAATCTTCAAAGTTAGGCTTTTAAATTAGGTAGGCTATTTGCAGTGTAAGAGCACTCATACTGAAAACTAGTTACAAGCAAGACAGAGAATTTAAGCAAGATTTAGAGAAAAGCAGGCCTGCATTGTCATTCAAGCCCATTTTGCCATTTTTATTTTAAAGTCATTCTGAAGATTTGTCAGAGGTCCTAATACATCTGGCCTCTTTTCAGAGGAAGCAGGCGTAAGAGTGATGTTGTGGGATGAGGTGAGTCTCCCCAGCAGCTCTGTGACATTTTCTCGCTCCTTCAAAGTGATTCACAAATCCACAAATGGGTGTTGCTAAACTTACGGTTGTATGTGAATGTAAACTCTCTAGAACAGGTTTGACAAATTGGAGAAGAATGTGGCCTAAGACTGAACGGGTCTCAGTGCAACTGAGATTCACATGTAGGGACATACTTGTTTTCTGGATACGAGTTGCACACAGTTTCTAGCACTCTACCTAAGCAGAAAATTAAACTAAATAAAACAGCAGGTTATTTGAATAGGATTATCAACCCACAAAAGATCTGAAAAGAAAATTGTGAAGGATCAAGTAGAGCAGCTTTGACCATGTCACTTGAACACAGAGTATTTTGTCCAGAAGGCCTTCTCACCTTCTTTTTCTCATAACTGTTAATTGTGTTCCCTCAGAAGTGGCACCCATTAAATACCACCAGCTAGCTGCTGTAGTGACATTACAGCTGTTATGCTGATGCCAGAGATACCTCATTTTATAGTGTGGGCCTTTCCAGGAATAGGAGAATGATGCAGCCTCCACTAGGTCTGGGCTTTTGCATATTGCAGAGCCACGTCTAACTGAATTAAGTAGAGATGCCAAGACTAAATTACTGATTTCTCATGCTGACTTGGTTGAACAAGAATGTGGCCAAGTCTGAATATGGGATGGGTTTCCATCCAAGCTGAATGATCAACACCTTACAAATCCTGTGTTTAAGTAGGTGACTTGACCATTCCTAAAAGCCTGGGTTTATTCTTAATCTCTCAGGGGTCTGGAGGAAATCTGCCTTCCAGCAGGGTCTCTCTCGACGAGCATGGACAGGAGGACTAATTACCTCCTTTACTATAACCACTCACATTTATATATTTCTAAGCATATGCATCACTTTTCATAAGACCTAACCACAATTAGTCCTTGCTACTTAGATGTTTCCATCTAAGTGCCACGTTTAGCCAGTCTTATGCAAATAATATTTCCACTGATTTCAATTTACACAACCTTACAGTGAGTTCCTGGCAAGACCAGGACCTGGGAGACGCATCCCAAAGATCACAGGCTCATCAGTGCAAGAATTTATACAAATAGATAGCAAGGACAAGGAACAAAGAAGTTAGGCAAGACTACTGTGATGAAAACCAGTTTTGTCCAAAGTCAGAAACCTCAGGGACCACTGGAGAAACAAAAGGGTATGCAGCCAGCAATTAACACATCAGCTGCAGACCTAAGATTAGGTCAGGCATTGTGGAAACAGAGGATTCAAAATAGAATCATGGAATCATAGAAAGTTGAAGAAGACTTCTAACATCATCGAGTCCAATCACTAACCTAGCACTGCCATGTTCATCACTGAACCATGTCCCCAAAATAGACCCATTTCTACCACAGGCAAAGGTGAAGAGCGGGAAGAAAAAAACCCAGATGAGAATTTATTCCAGGGTCACATGCCAAAGCCACTCCCCTGGCAGGTTCTTTTTCCATGATCAGCAGGGCTTGTGTGGTGACACCTTCTTTTCCTTCACATGATAATTTGATAATGTGCACCTGGCAGGACTACTAGCATGTCGGTACTCCCAGGTGTAAAAAGATACCGGCACCTCTAAAGATACTGACCTTGTGAAACACCACACCTTGGCACAACACAGCCAAAGTCTGAGCTGTCCTTATTTGCATGTACTCACCACGTAGGCTTGCGTAAAAGACCCATAAACTCTTCGGGAAAAGAACAGCTACACATTTGTCTATTATTTGTGTTCCAAGAACTTTTCTCGTTAGCTTCAAGATGACATTTTAATGAGGTTTCACTGCATAGAAAACATGGGATGATTTAACCAGCTCTGTCCACCCCCTCCCTCCCCAAACTCTTTCTGAAATGAGTTACCATGCGGGAATGAAAGCTTTTATGAGAATTTATGTCATTCATTTGGAGGCAGGGGTGAGGGAAAAGTCATCTAGCTGCTGAAACTTGGCATCGAAGCATATGCCATTCCCTCTCCTGCCCCGTACCGTGTGGCAAAGCTGCCTTGTTCAGACCTGTGCAAGTTTCTTCAAAAGCCAGAGCTAGTGTGTGTTTGTTTGTTTGTTTTGGAGTCACAGAGAGGGCAGCGTAAAATAGCCAAAGGCAATTCCCGTTCAGTAAAATGGAAGTCTCACAGGCTCTTCATTCAATACAATGTGGCTCAAGAGGATATCCTGCCAGCCCAATGATAACGAGGGAAATAAAGTCACTTCCTCACCAGCTGTTTGATTCAGGTAGAAAAAGGAAGCTTTTACTTCCTCATGTTTGCTCTCCCCACTGCCCCCTCGGTCAGAAATGCCAGGCAGAAACTGCCTTCTCCCTCTGCATTTTCAGTAAGGAGACATTAGATCCATAATGCTTCTCTGGGCTCAGCCTGTGGGTAGTATGTCCTTCTCTGTGACCGAGAAGCTGTGCTTTGCCTCTCAGTCCGGAGTGAAGGCTGAGCAGTAAAAGGACCAAGGCTGAACAAACTCGACTCATTCCGCAAGCAAAGAATGCCCGTGTAATTAAAGATGACATTTGTTTCTTGGATCAGAGCTGCCGAATTTGGGCCAGCGGAAGAGTGGGATAGTGAGATCTCTTTGTTTTGAGACTGCCCTGACTCAGCGCACTGTTACGCCTCCTAATCCTCCCAGGGTGACAAACTCCACTTCTGTCCTGGGCTCCCTGCAAATGCCAAGAACTTCAGCCAGGAACATGCTCTGTCCTCCCTGTATATAGTTCAGCAGACAAGAGGGCAGCAAGGCGTGCTCTCGGGACAATCTTCTGGCCTGCCAATCAAGCCCTGGTAGGTTGAAGCAGGCATCTCAGGTGCTTCCGTGCCTAAGAGGAGCTTAGGCAGAGCATCTTTCCCTTCCCCACCACCACCTTTCTCACTTCACAGAAATAGTCAATGTGAAGTAGCGCAGTAAACCAGCAATGGACTGATTTGACTTAACAAAAGCTTCTTAAGAAATGACTTTTTAAAAACTTACAGAGCTGAATGAAGAGTTCTTTTCCATATAATTTTTAACTGCCCTGATATAATTTTACATCCAGGATATAACTTCCTATTAAATTTTGAAGGTCTTAAAAGCAAGGCCTGCAATGATTTTCTTTCCAGTTGTGTAAGACTTCCAGAAAGGTTGACCAAGCCAGAACTTGCCTCAGTCTACTTGCCAAGGGGACCCTTGCTTTCATTATAAAGAGTGCTTTTCAAAGGACATCAAGTGTTTCAAACAATTTACCTAATCTTATTTATTTTAGCTGAGATTCTCTTATTTTAAACAGAGCAGTTTAGGTGACAAAAATCCAGTGACAGATATGTGGGTTTACAGGAGACAAACCTTATGAGAAAGTTAAGATTCTGTTTAGGGTTCTCTTTGTGCTAAAATAGTTTTCAGCAACGGGTCATATGTCCCTCCCCCCACCTCCCTTGTTTTAGTACATAAAATGGACATGTGTTTATTTAAAACAGGTTTGAAACTTAAACAAATAGTGACAGGCTGTTCAAACAAGCTTCGGAAATAGGCCTAATCAGGATGTTTGAGAAGGGGAGGGGGAACGATCATAAAGAGCTACTTGTAATATATAGTGCAGACACCATTAGGTTGGGTTTGTGTTATTGTTACAATAATCTCGGACAAAAAAGTACTGCATGCTGCACATTTTTGAGCCATAGGTTATGCCATACTTTTGCCTTGTATCCAGGTTTTACTGTTACCATCTATCTTCATACCCAATACCAGGAGCTCTACTGAAACATTGGAAATGGTCTCATGTTGAAACTGGGAGGAATGTTCCCAAACTGGGATTGAAGGGAGTCACAAATTATGCTCATTTTGATATTGATACTGTGTATGCATCGGCTGTCACAAATATACAGAAGTGAGACCTTCCCCACAGGCAGAGACCATGAAAACCTTAATGTTAAAATCTTTTCACAGGACTTGCATTTCCATGAGGTTTTGGGTTTTTTTTCATTTCTTCCCTGTTTCACCCATAATAATATCACCAAGTGTTGAACTTTAGCCTTGTATTTTTATAAGGTCTGATCTTGAACTCCCTATACAGACAAGGCTCCCGTGGAAGTAAGTGAGTCTGTGCTGGCGACAACAGGATTTAGCCCAGTTTGTAACATTTTAGGATATTGTGTTACTTCATAGCCTTAAGGAGAAATAAAAGCAGCTTTCCAAACTGCTGCACAGCAAACTGAGTGTGCTTTTTCAGCCCTGCAACAGCACAGCAGAATATTAAGGCCAGAGTTTGCAAATGTCTATGTCAAAAAACAGGCAGCTAAGCAAAACTTGCCAGTTTCTCTCTGGAATGAAGAGCCTGCATTAAAACATTCCAATCTCCCTGCAAAAGGTTAAGCTGCTTTCACTTAAGAATATACCTTTGGAAACTCTAGTTGGAAAATCATTGCCTAGAGGAACACGCATTGAGAAATAGCAAGAGGCAGACGTGTTTTCACGTCACTCTGTTGGCCAGAGCCTATGGCTGCTCTGTTACCAAATCTTCCCTATTTACTTCCACTCTGACCTACAGCATTCACCAACATTACTTAATTTAATAACATATTTTGGAAGTAAATATCTACTATTTATTTGAATCTCGCTCAATATCTAGTGAATAGAAGTGAAAATATTACAAAACCTTACCCGCCCTCTTGTGGTGAAACCACAAACACTCTGACAATAACTAGAGATAGCTAATGAGGGAAGGTAATCTAGCTACATAATTTGCAGAAAATTAACTGGGATGGAAGGTTTACATTAATAATTGAGACCTTTCTCTCCTCAATTTCTGCTGTAAACCATAACATATATGCATTTTAAGAAGGCAGGTTATCTCCTAGTGTAGTAGCATTGCAAAACAGTTAAATGTGCTGTAACATTGTTAGAGAATGTTAACTTCCACCAAAAATGGGAAGTCTAGAGTAATAAAAGTAGGGACAGAAACGCCCCTGTTAGATAGCTGTTTCATGGGTTTATCTCAGTAGTTTGGGAGCAGACCTTAGCTGGCTGCACAGTAAAAAGAGTTGCCATAAATGATGCTATCAGGTTTGTCACATTTTTAAAGTCATTCAGCTCAGCTATTTACTGCTTTCATGCCATACGGTATGGTTTATCTGTCTCTCAGGAATGCTCTGAAGCTTCACGCTTGTTAGGAATTACAGCCTGAAAGAAAGGCATTACGTGCAGAATATCACCAGTCCAGTCACTAGCCCAGTCAAATCCCATTGTATTTATGAGTCACAAAAACTTTATCTTTGCTGCTTAAACAGCCTTTCCATTTGGTGCCTACATGCACCACCAGATTTTCCTGGAGCACAGGATCACGGCATCACCCTTGGTGATAGTTGTGAAAGACCATCGTAGGTGTGACACAACTTTAACAGCTTCAGTTCACATGGAAGAAACATATGAACATATGGCTGCTACATACAGTCTTCTGAACCATCCCAAGGGAACCAAACAAATACTGCCTTATTTTCAGTGAAGCTGACCAGCAATATAGGTGCCCCAAATCCGGTGGAAATGAAAGATTTGGAGAATGAAGGTTCATTTACCTCCTTCGTGTATGTTTGTATAGACAACATTCAGGACTCAAGATAGTGGTAACTTGTGTTTTAAAATGCTGCTCCAGTATTTTCTGTAAGACTGGGCATGCCTAAAGCAGAAGTCATGGCTGTAAGTAATTACAATATTTGTAAAGAAATAGGCAAGAGAACTTTTTGTTAAGTACTGCACAAAAAACAGAGCTCACAAATCACTATTTTAATAGGTTTGTGTGGTTTTCTTGTGCCGGCGGGATTGTTGGATGACCATTGAGTGTGAACAAGTTGCTTCCCCCACCCTCCCAAAAAAAGTTACTGTAATTCTGATATTCCCTCTCTGATTGCTTTCCTTTCTAGGATGCCTTTGTGGAGTTGTATGGCAACAGTATGAGGCCTTTGTTCGATTTATCCTGGATCTCTCTGAAGACTATCCTGAGTCTGGTTCTGGTGGGAGCTTGCATCACTCTTGGCGCTTATCTTGGACATAAGTAGAGTCACCCAGTTTATTGTGGATTACAAAAGTCTTTCAAAACAACAAAATAATATTTTTTTTTTCTCTAGCACAATGATATTTTATGAGCAAAGCAACTTCCCAGCGAAAGATTAAAATCAGCTATTACTGCCAAAGGAAATATCATTTATTTTTACATTGCCGGAAAATTATTTATTAAAAGATATTTACATTTTTACCTGCTATTTTCAGAACCTCAGCAAGTTGTACCTGTCATCACATTGTATTGTTATTCTTAATTTTAATGAGCCCCAGAGTATTTTAGGTTTTGTTGTTGGTTTTTTTTTTTTTTTAATTAATGCCGCTGGCTGGATTATTTTATCTCTGAAGAGCAAATATACTGACAAAGACCTACCTGCTTACACTTACGAGGGCAGTTACTTGAGCTGCTAAAGCCTGCAAAATTGTGTTGATTTTCCTTGCATTTTCCGGGAGGGATCTGAAAGACAAGGTCAGCATGAACAAAGTTCTCACCCTGTCCTGCTGGCAAGAACTGATATAGTAAACAATTCAACATGGTACATATGTGGAGTCAAGATGGAAACTTCTTGAAGGACCGCTCGGCCATCCCTACAGGACAACAGTTGGAAATATGATTGCCTATGCCTTTTAAACATGTGTTTTCCAGTTACCAGTTGTGCCATCACATGATAATCACAATACCCACACAATACATGTCAACCTTTTTTTTCACAAGTGTTTTAATAAGTGTGAAGTTAAATCTTTGGGGCTCGCAGGAAATTGCTGTTCCAATGATTTTCTCAGCAGTAAAATGTTTTTTGTGGCTACTGACACAGAAACATCAGGAGACCTTAAGTGCCTGCTTCAACAGAGCAGAGCTGGAGTCTGAAGACCTGACCTGTGTCCCACTTTAGTGGGTTCATATCTGCAACTAATCCTGCTTACTTACAGAGTTCCTCCAGGGGTTTGAAACCAATTAGATGTGGTCTCTAAATCCCTGAAAGTTAAAAAAGATCTTAATTTTATTTGGCAAGAAGCAGACCTCAGCTAAGTTACAGATTAGCTCTGACTATCCTTGTTTATCAAACTGGACACCAAAATCAAGTTCATTTTCGTAACAGGAAAAGAAAGTGAGATTTACCATCCCACCCCTCGCCCTCAGATTTATTTCATGCCAATAATTTCCTAAGACTGTCTGCAGAAGAAAAGATAATGAAGAAACTCAAAATCCTCTTTCTGGACAGAGACTCTTTGACACCTTGATCAGGCAGGTGCCTACTGTCATCTCAAATGAAAATAGGGTGAAGGAAAAGGGGGAGTGGGAGGTGTGAAGTCATCTGCTCGTGTTACAAAATACAACGCAAGTAAAATTAATGCAGAGTACATAATACAGTTTTATAAACAGACCTGTGTTCTGAAACCAGATGTGTCAATGCCTTTTAAAGCAGGGCTTTCTGTGAGCTCGAAGGGGGCCAGGAGTCCCCTGGAAACTGAAGACTCTGAAGCGTGTCCCAGGGGCTACTCTGAAGCATGGAAATGTCCAGCTTCAAATGTTTTAAGTCCTGCGCTTCTATTTTTTCTATGAAACTTTTGAAATCTGGGATTTTTGGGTAAATGAACATCCAGATATAAAAGGAAGGATTGCAAAGCTCTGGATAAAATGTACCGTACAGTACATAAGTGCTCAAAAGGTGAAAAACATACAGTGAATAAACTGTAGCTCCAACCTCAAGATTTCAGTTGAATAAGTTTGTGGCATTATATGCAAAATATCTCCTGTAACTCGGGAATGTAATATGTTCAATGTTAAGGCTGTAGTTGATGTTGAGTCTTCAAAGCTGCTTTTATGTTTGGTTGGTTTTTTTTAAGAGTTATACATCTCAGCATTTTTACTGCTATTTAGTCGTGGCACCTACACCTTGTATGAGCAAAGATAAGATTGAGCAAGCTTACATTTCAAATTTGAAATCACTTAATTTTATAGAAACTCAGAAAGGAAATATTTCTAAGAACACAAAAATGTGAACTATGCTTGATTAAAGAAAAAGGAAAAATCCCACCATCAAACAAAAAGTACCTGCAATGCTTTCAGAGTGCTTCTGTCAGAAGTGAGGATGCTCATGTAGGATTTGTATGAAAAATATTTGAAATCAGAGGAACTGAATATTGTGGATTGAGTGTGGGCTTTGTTTTTTCTTTCAGCTTCCAAGCTGAATTTGTCTGCAGCCAATTGCACAACTGGAATTGGCTGGTATCGAGCTAATGTTTCATTTCCCAATCTAGTCTTTGTTTCAATTTGTGCCCATATGCCCATTAAAGTTTATTAACTATTAGACCTCAAATTGTTTCAATATTGTTTATTTTATTAAAGGTTTACATTGTCAAAAGTAGTAAAAGTATCAATTCCAGTGCTGCTATACTGCCAGGATAATTTGAATGGGTTTTAGTTTTTAATACCTTCCAATGGCTAAAGTTTTTTTAAAGCTGCTTTAGAAATAATATGAAGATGACACATGATACACATTTAAATAAATACTGAGGATTTTGTGCTCTGTTGTGTCTACTCACTGGACTTCCCAGTGTATCAGTTAATACCTGGCAAAAAGAAGAGTCATGATGACTGTTGATTATTTTATTTTATTAAAGAGCCAATGGAGTTTTCCCATCCTGACTGCAGAATAGTACAGTATTGTGGCTGCATTAGGTATAATGATAGTTGATAATACATTTATTAAGAAACATATTAGAAACTTTGAATGTATATAAAAGCTTGAACTTCTTAAATAAAATCCTCTCCTTTCACTCTTGCATTTCTTTTGCAATCATTCTTGTCTTTCCTACTACTCATTACACTTTCATGTAAGATTTTTTTCCCCAAAAAATACCTTATAGACTTCCATGCTCAAAGACTATGCTTCAGTGAAAATCCATCCTCTGCCACTATGTATGCACAGGTAACTGACCACTCTTGGCATATCTAAATTGTAAAAGAAAAAAAAAAAAGGAAAAAAAAAAAGGAGGGACATTTCTGAAGTGGCTAGATGTGGAAGATCAGAGGACAACAAAGGAACAGGTCAAGATGTGGAGGAAACAGAGAGATCACTGAAAAACCTCCTTGGTTAAAGATGATTGCTACCTGGAATTATTTTTTATCCTTTCCATTGAAAAAGGATGATATAAGGGCAGAGAAAAAGTTTACAGAGACCCCACAATTCTCTACAGAACTTTGTTAATGCTAAAGACAGTCTTTTGCAAAACAGCAAATCTGTAGGCACTGAGGAGAAATACTTGATTTTGCCGTATTCAGCTTATGTGTCCTTAATTCTTTTTCACTCCATTTACTAAGAAAATAATGAAGAAAAGTATTTTGCTTCTGAAAAGAATAATCTATAAGATCACGTAAGACCTGTTATAGATCAGTAACTTAGGAACAGATGGGAAAAGAAGAAAAAAAATTTTGCAAGCAAAGCATTCTTAAATCAGAGCTGACACAGAGTGCATTTCTTAATGGAACAAGCACTGGATCCACCAAAGGACTAATGGGGCTGTCAAGGTAACAGAGAATATACAGATAAGGAAAGGGGCTGGAAGATATGGAGAATGACATTGGTATGTAAGAAGATCTTTAGTTTCATATGTTGCAGGAGTTCACCCAAGATGATCTGAAAATTACTTTTAACTAAAAGCAGCTACAAATGTGTGCACTACATGGCTACGATTACAAAAAATTTTCTATTACAAAATTATTTGAAAATTATGATAAAATTATCCAGTCTATAAAAGTTCATCAATCTGCTGTTGTGATTGGGGATTATGTAGCCTGAGTAGGTTTGCACTAACAAGGAACAATTATGAAAAAAAAAGTCTGAAACCAGATGTGCAAAGGCAACGTGAAGGTGATGCAGTTCAAAGAACACAGATCCAGTACCCCCAATCCTTGCATGCACACTGTCTCCCCAGCAGAGGCAATGAGTCTGGACTGCATGCTTTGACTCTGAGGCATGACACTGCTTAGCTGTGCACCTGCACTCCACAAACCTAGAGGTCCTATTGATTAAAAGTATAGTAAAGTAGCACATTTAAAGCCTTTTTTCTTTTTCCTCTCTCTATCTCTGAACAAACTAGGAAAATGATTCATTTGTATAATGAGTTTATGGCTCAGTACTATATGAAAATTTATACATCTTTTAATTTATGAATACAAAAATTATTTCTCATTGCAAAAGCCTAGCTTTGTTTTTCATTCCTATCTCTCTTTCCAACAAGGCTAAATACAAGGAAGACAAAAGAGCTAATTTAATCTGTATTTGGGTTAAATCACACTTCTATACTAAGTTAATGCAGCTTCATGACACAACGAAATTATCTTCAAAAGTAATACAGCATTAAGAGTTCCACACAAAAACTGTATATTTTTATAATTTAAATGGCGTATTTTTTCTTTTTTTTCTGAATATTTGAATTTTAATTATCACCAGCATAAATGTACATAAGCAGATATTGTTTATCCAGTATCTTTGGAGATGTATGTATGGTAATGTAGTTTGTCAGTTTATCATCATTCAATATGATTATGTTGTTCTTTGTCTTTCAAATGTTATCAGAACATGCTGCCATTAAACTTTCCATGTCTGTCTAGTTTATATTGTGAAAAATAATAAAAGCACACTGTGAGATACTCGTTTGCCATTTGCATTGCTTAGGATTTGTTGATTAAAAAAATACTCAAGCATTTGACTGTAATCCCATAAATGAAGCATAGTGCTGCTCAGTAGTGGCCAGTACTCACCAGCTTTCTTCAGAGATCTCCGTGCACCAAGGTGCAATAACCCAGGTTTGATTAGCTACTGCTGTGTGAAATACAGTCCACAGGTGTACCCTGCACTTTTGGACCCAGGCACAGTGTCACCCTTTTTGCTCTCCTGTACATTTGATGTCTTGTGGTAAGTGCAGCAAGGCTTTTTGTATTCATTTGCTGAAACTCCTTTTCATTCTTGTAGACAGGAGCGGGAAATGCACACTAGCAAGTTTCAACAGGAGAAAAGAAGTATTTTTGTTACTGCTGAAGGTTTCCTACACTTATGATTGGTTTTCAGCAAGTGTTTAGGTATTTTGCTTCTTCAAGGCTCATGGTAACTGGCCCATTGAGTCACATTGGTTGCCTCTTCTGTGGCTTCAGTTCAGGTAGAACATAGCTAAATGCACTCAGATAAAGAGTATTTAACTGCCCTAAGAATTTACCCATCTTCTTGAGTGGGTTTTGTAGGCAAATGTGTGCACTCTGCTGTCATGGATGCACTTTTTGTGAGTGCCTGAAATTACTAGCTTAATGCTCTTCAAGGACAATTCAGGCACATGTACAAAACATCTAACCCTCTGTCTGTGTCCGTGAGGACAGAGAAGGTAGAGGAAGTCAGCCTGAAACTGAAAGAAGCAACAGAACGCAACATACAGACTCTGTCCTTTGGACACTGGGATTTAACTGTCCAGCAGAGAGCAAGGTTACTAAATCCTTTGCAAGGCAGAAGGTAAACCACTTTGCACTACTGCAAGTACCACCATTTCTCTCTCCTGTTATTTTGTGAGACTGAAAAAAGAAGACAAGGACTTGGGGGAAAGCATTGCCTTTCTTCCTACCTAAAACCTAACAAAGGAAGATGGGATTAAGTTTCCTTAGGGAGTTCAGCAGAAACAGGTAATTAGTTCTGTGATTCTCCTCTTTCTGCCCAGTCAGAAAAGCTTTCTAAAAAGCTAACAGGCTAGTAGACATGATTAAATGCTTACCTTACCACTGGGACCAAGCACAGTGAACAGATGGGTGGAACAGAAGAGGTCTGGGTAAAGACAAAATGATCTTATAACTAAGGTGGGGTTTGGCTATCTGAAAATTAGGTAAAAACACCCTTAAAAGAAGTTTTTCTGGGCCAAAACCAGAAAGCTCTCTTCTAAAAACATTCCTGAGGGGTTTCAAGCACTGTAAGTCTTCACTGAAGCTGCACAACTTAGCAGCGTGCTGTTCCTCTGTGGCAGCAAACTCTCCATCCTGTAGCATCTATCCCTCCTGCTTATATCCTCCTCACTTATTAAATTTTTAATGGGAGTCTACAAGTGGTAAAGAGTGAAATTTATTCCACTATGAATGGCTGGTTACCCACTGCATGGCATTAAAGTTTCACACAGCACCAAGGTCAGTAAAGGAGGAGGGGAAGGAGGCACTCCAGGCACTGGAGCGGAGATTCCCCTGGAGACCGTAGTGAAGACCATAGTGAAGACCATGGTGAGGCAGGCTGTCCTGGAGCCCACGGAGGTCCATAGTGGAGCAGAGATCCACCTGCAGACCATGAAGGACCCCATGTCAGAGCAGGTTGATGCACAAAGGAGGCCCATGCAGCACAGGCTCCTGTCAGGACCTGCAAACCCGTGGAGAGAGGAGCCCACGTGGTTTGCTGAGAGAATTTGTGACCCGCATGGGGGACTCACGATGGAGCAGCCTGTTTCTGAAGGACTGCATCCCACGTAAGTGACCCACACTGGAGATATTGAAGAACTCCAGCCCCCAGGAAGGATCCACATTGGAGGACTGTCTCTTGTGGGAGGAAGACGCCATGCTGGAGCAGAGGAAGAGTGTGAGGAATCCTCCCCCTGACTAGCAAGGAGCAAAAGAGACAACATGTGATGAACTGACTACAACTCCCATTCCCTGTCCCTCTGTGCTATTCAGGGAGGAGAAGGTAAAGAAAATCAGGAGTGAAGCTGAGCCCGGGAATAAGGGAAGGATTAGGGGGAAAGTGTTTTTAATATTTGATTTTATTTGTCATTATCATACTCTGATTTGATTGGCAATAAATTAAACTAATTTCCCCAAGGCAGGTTTGTCTGGCCCATGATGGTAATTGGTGAGTGATCTCAACCTGTCCTTATCTCGACCCAGGAGCCTTTCATTATATTTTCTCTCCCCTGTCCAGCTGAGTAGTGGAGTAATAGAGCAGCTTTGGTGGGCACCTGGCACTCAGTCAGGTTCAAGCCACCGTACTTGTTCACCATAAAGCCCTCTGGCAGGAAGTTAACTTGAGTAAGTGGGGAAAAAATTTGGTCAACTTGACCCAGCAGGGGTTACACCAGAGCAGCTCTTTGTGTAATGCATTTATATAAATGCATGCCACACTTCATAATCCTTCAGAAACTTCTCTTTCAGCCAAGTAACATGAACCCCAAAATTGGATTTATTGTATCACTGAACCACAATAAGAATGTCTTCTACATAGGAACTCACAAGCATATCTGATGCAAACACACAAAAGATCAATGCATGCAGTCTACACACTGGGGTGGCACCAGCTTTATTAGACCTTTAATCATTGTCTTTTCTGGGGCAACTACATCAGAAATTGTGAAAGGAGAAAATGTTTTATTCAGCACTAAAACAGACAAAAAAACTTGACTGTACATAACTGCTGCAGTGGAAATAATCATCCCTGATTTACTAAAAGCTCACTCAAAAAAACCTGAAAGCAACTCACTTGTCAAAAAGCCCCTTGCTCTCTCCTAGGGTTCAACCCTCCAAGTCACTAGTGTGACAGCACATACCTCTAGTTGCCTGAGCATGAATGCTTAGCATTCAAACTGCACAGCGTTGTATAGAATCATAGAACGGTTTGTGTTGGGAGGGACCTTCCAAGATCATCACCCTCTTCACCATAGGCAGGAACACCTTCCCCTAGACCAGGCTGCACACAGCCCCTGGCCTTGAACACTTCCAGACATGGGATATCCACAGCTTCTCTAGGCAACCTGTTTCAGTGCCTCACCACCTCCATCATAAAAAATGTCTTCCTTATGTCCAGTCTAAAGGCACTAAATCTACCTCTCTCCGTTTGAACCATTGCCCCTTGTCCTGTCACAATCTTATACATCTCAAATCTTAACAGCACCTCAGAACTATTTAAAAAAAAAGAAAAAAATTAAAATTACACTGTGACTCCTGGATAGTTTGAAAAGAACACAAAAGAAAACAGCAAAATATTGGAAAGTGAATCCATGAGTCATATGAGAAACCCTAACAGGCAACAAGGTATTTTGGAAATGCATTTCTTTTGAGACAGGATCACTGGAAAAAGCTGAGAGGTGTCACGCCTCCCTACCTGTTACTGTGTCATCCCACTGCACTACAAATGGCAAATCAAAGGGACTTTGGCTAAACAGCTCCTCTTCCTGGCCTGCACCACTTCCACTGCCCTCTTCCCACCAAACAACTGAGGAACCCGTTGGCAGGACCCAGCCAACCTCAGACGTAAGTTTTGGCAAGGCCACTTCAGTAGCGTTGTAGTGAGTTGACCCTGGCCACGTGCCACTCTGCAACTGGACAGAGGAGAGAAAAAAAAACAGCTAAGGATTCATGAGTTGAGATAACAGCTGGGAGAGGTCACTTACTGATTACCTTCACGGGTAAAACAGACTCAAAGTGGGGATATTACTTAAATTTATTACTAACAGGATAAGAACAAAAGAGTGAGAAATAAAATAATCTTAAAAACACCTTCCCCCCACCCCTCCTTCCTTCCGTGTTCTCCCTTCTCTCCCCCCCAGTGGTGCAGGGGGACAGGGAATGGATGGTTACGGTCAGTTGTTGTTTCTGCCACTGCTCAGGGAGAAGAGTCCTTCCCCTGTTCCTGTGGGGTCCCTCCCACAGGAGACAGTCCTTCACAGACCTCTCTGGCGTGAGTCCATCCCTCGGGCAACAGTTCTCCACAAACTGCTGTCCCATGGGTCACTTCTCCATGGGGTGCAGTCCTTCACAAATGAGCTGTACTGGCGTGGGCCCCTCCCAGGGGCCGCAAGTCCTGTCCAGGAAAAACCTGCTCCAGCGTGGGCTTCCCTCTCCACGGGCTGCAGGTCTCCAGCAGGACCCTGCTCCCCCTTGGTCCTCCCACGGGGTCACAGCCTCCTTCATGCATCCACCTGCTCCAGCATGGGCTCCTCCATGGGCTGCAGGTGGGTCTCTGCACCCTGATGGTCCTCCATGGGCTGCAGGGGGACAGCCTGCTCCACCATGGTCTTCACCATGGGCTGCAGGGGCCTCAGCTCCNCCTCAGCTCCGGCACCTGGAGCACCTCTGCCCCTCCTTCTGCGCTGACCTTGGTGCCTACATTGTTCCTATGTTCTCACTCTGCTCTTCCCTGGCTGGAATTCTTTCTGCACAACACACTTCTGTTCTTATATATGTTATCACAGAGGCGTTACTATTACTTCTAATTGGCTCGGCCTTGGCCAGCAGCAGGAAGCCCATCCTGGAGCCGGCTGCCATTGGCTCCACCAGACAGGGGAAGCTTCTAGCAGCTTCTAACAGAAACCACCCCTGTAGGCCCCACCACTACCAAAACCCAGCCGCAGAAACCCACTACAGCACTCTGTAACACACCGGGCAGGCAGAGGGGAACCACAGTGCTACAGTGTAATTAATGTTGGTTTTCAGCAGGGAGCTGGGGCACAGACGTGCTCTGTAATGCCTGCATCAGAGCCCAGCCAAGGAGACTGTGCTCTCTGCTCCAATGCCCAGATGCGGTGGCCTGAAAGGGACTGCCTGCACTGCTCTGTCCTCCAACAGTTTTGCTTGAAGTCAAAACTGGCAGCAAACCAAGGTGTTCTCTCATGAGGCTGTAAATTAATGTTGGTGAAGGAAGCTGGCTAGCAGTTCATGTGGTTCTGGGTTTGCTTTCCATCTGGTGTCGAACTTCAAATTCCCTCTACAGCTAAGAATAAAACAGGTGAGGTGCCTGGGCCACTCAGCACCCCCTGCACATTACTAATTTCCTTTCATCCAGGCCTTTTAAAAAAAGCCCTGATCTTGCTGCAGTTTTGAAATGTTTTGGGTTTGGGATTTTTTTCACTTCTAAAAGCAGCTGCTATTTCTCTCCAGGTTTTAGAAACATTCTTCCCATTAAATAACTCATTTACTGCTTGCAGCAGGCTCAGCTTCCTCCAACACACAATTCTAAAAGAAGCTAATACCTTTTACAGTTGAAAAACGTGGCTGTGGATAAGAAACAGATGCATCTTAAACAACTATGCTCATTTTCAGCTCCTCCTCACTCCTTCGCCTCACAGACAAGGTGCCTAATAAGCCGTTCACTCTTGCTGCTGATGACCCAAATCAGTATGATTCTTTGTCTCTGTGTTTTCATTAGGGACATAAAATAATCTTTAATAACCAAGGACAAACAGCACTGCTTTCAGTTACATCCAAGTCACAGCTTCCAGTCCTGGAATTAGACATCAGTCCTGTTACTTTGTGGCTGCTTCCTTGTTTTCTGCCAAGAGGGAGGGGGAAAAGAAGGGCAGTCCAGAGGTTATAAAAGATATTCAATATGTATAAAAAGAAAAATCTATACATCTACCTCCAACAAGAGATGAGACAGCATCCAAGGTTCAGATAGGGCTAGGCTCCTCTTCACGTCACATGCTTTTCAAAGCATGCTACCAGCTTGAGAAATACTCCCATTGTCATCTACTGAGAAACTCCCATCAATATCAGCTGGAGCTAGGAAGAGATATTTTAGTATTTGCACTGGAATTGGAGCCGTTGATAGCTGCAGAACAGCTTTATCTGCTACACAAGGTTATTCAACTACCTGAGAGAAGCCTGGATCTTTCTTCAAGTATCTTTACCTTTCTTAAGTTCAGGGTGATTGCGGTCGGAAGCTGTGTGACTAGAAAAAAAATCAGCCAGCCATCCCAAACACTGCTCATCCCCTTATGAGGAGAAACCCACCAGCTGTCCCTTTACAATACTTGCAAGCCCCTTTGAAAGCAACACCAAAATCCATAGTAGTCAGAAAGGTATTAGGAAAACGGACCATGGCACACAACTGCGATACTTATCACAAGTGAGCACGGCATGTGCAAACAGATGTATCCTGGTCCAAGTGGTATCCCTTTCTTTGCTTATTTTGTGTGCTTGACAAGTGACATTTTACTCATGCTTTCACAAGTCTTTCTAGAAGTAATTTCTCTATGCATTTCCAGAATGCCACCAACAAGGACATGATCAAAAATCTCCATTTGCTTTCCATAAAATGTTCAAATTATCTGTTACAGGAGAAAATGTATTTTTTAAGAAAACAAAGTAAATTCATTTTTTTACTTTAGTAGCTGCTTGGAAAGAATTTGCTAGTCAAAGAAATATGTCACTTTTGGCAAACAGAAGTACACACACCCACATAAAAGAAAAACCCACCCTGTCCTTCATTTTCAACTGTATGTCCACTGCAGAATCATCCTTTAATTACAGCTGACAATTGCACAGATGTCTCCAATGCAGTTTGTTCATAAAGACACATTCAGTGCAATGAGATACACGACAGACTTCACGCTTAACAGTTGTCAACATAACTTCATTAATGTGTCTTGAGTATCCATTTGCCCACCCCTACCCACTTCAAAACCAAAATTAACCCCCCCTTTTTTTCTGTCATCACATCCTCTGACAACTATCACCACTCACTCGAGTGTTAGGAAAACAAGTCACTGATTTTTCCATAATCTCCATCAACCAATGTTACTTCCAACAAAAGCAGTGTACAAACAAACTCAAAGTCATAAATGAAAGAAGCCATTTTCCTTTCCCTAAGACCACATCTATTTATCTTCTTGACCCATCCAATTAGATGGTATGATTCACCAATGACTAGTAGTACAAACATACATTCATGTCTTAATTTTTGTCAAAACATTACAAAATCAGCAGAGAGCAGCTACTGTTGTAATTTTAGTGATGTGCCTATGATGACTGTAGCTGGCAAAACAAATCTTTCAGCATTATATGAGCCCTTTGGATACTTAAACATTTCCTGTGAAAGTAAGATTGCATACTTAGAAGACAACAGGGTGGTAGAGGTCAATTATAAAAATTATCTTTACTGGGTAGAAGAGATCTAAATGTTCTCATTTGTGAATGTCAGACAAGCTTATCTTATGTATGTGTGGTGCTGCAGCCCCAATGGAGACAACAAGAAGAATACCCATGTTTTGTATTTGTCTAAACAGGGATTGAGATCATGATGGAACATGTCTACAGATGGAGCCAATTCTCTGAAAACAAGAGATGTTCACAGATTGCACTTTTTGATTAAAGAAATTTATCATTCAAAACTACTTGTGACTCACTCTGAGATTAAGTTTTATTTGAGAACAAACAATTAAACCACCTTTTCTTGTCGTCATTGAGAAGACTGGTAATCAGCCTGCACACATGAACTTAGCTGTAAAGGTCTATGACAGCAATAACCAGGGACTTGGTTACACCACCACTCAATTTTCATACACTCGCTGGAATAGAAACAAAACGTTCAACTCTGGTACTTCTTTATGACTACTTGAACTGAGGGAGGACTCTGAGGTGGAGGAAGATCAAGTAGGGTTCAGTAGGTCTTCCCTACTAATATTGGCCTTTGGATTTTGCCAGATGTTTGCATCTTTAAATACTAAACAGAGCTAAGAGTGTTGTTAACCTTGTAAGGGTCAAGTCTTTGGTGACCTTCAGAGCCTGGAGAGCACTAACACCCAAAGAGAATATCAAAGCTAGGAGGTGGGGCACCAGAAGAAGGAAATTTCCCTCCTTATTCACTTTTGGCTTAGGAGTTAGTCCCTTTGAATTCTTCCACTGACGTCTCACTCTTCTTCTTTTCTGTCTCCCCTCTTCTGCACTGCAGATGTGTGTGCATGCATAGCTGTAACTTAAGTCCCCACCGCCACAGAATGTCATCCTTATGGTCAGACAAGTCTTTCCATCACTGGCTATATGAGAGAGACCATTTGCCATCACAGGGAAGTGTCCTCATGAAAAAAACCAGTATTGTGAGACAACTTTTTCCCTGAGTTTCCCTCTCTCCTCCAGCCTCCCCGACCTTGCTTGATGAGAAGATGGAACATGGTAAGAAAAGGAAATTGTACAGCTGGAAGTTCGCCAGAAGACCTTGGAACAGTTCTCCAGTGGAAAAAAAACATCCATAGAAATCATAACATCACTTCTGATACCAATGGTATACTAATGATATATCTGTATTGTGGTAAGTATGTGGTGAATCTTTCTTTGTAAATTTGATTTGAATGTATGTAGACAGTACTCTAAGAAAAATTCAAGGAGACTTTCTATTACTATATATACTCAGCTAAGTATAAATTCAAAATTACACACAGGAACAGAAGAAAAAAGCAATCATACTGACAAAAGTGATAGGGTTTGGTTTGGTTTAAAATGTATTTATTTTGCTAAAAATTCCATCTTAATGTAAAACCTTAATACGATGTTAACTACAGTGCTAATGTTCTACCTGCATAATCAGTTTTATGCCTCTGAAGATTTAAAGAATAGTGTAGCAATTATGTGATTTCACCTTAATGCCAGCTTTAAAATGAAGAGGAAAATAACTTCTGTATGCCTCACAGAAACAAAATAATTGTTTTAAAGCCATCTTCCTTGAAAGCGAGCTGTAAGCTCTCGAGTTTCAAAATAGACAGATGAATCTTATGCAGTTTGTCTGGTTTCTAATTATGAAGATAATTCATATTAAAAAGCTGGGGAGGGGAAATTAGGTGCTAGGGAAAGATGTTTAGGCACATATCAGCCACCAGAATGGATTGAGATCAGATGAAAAAGAGAGAACAGAACAGCTATTAAATTTCTGCCTAGTCTTCACTGGGGCTGTTGTTATAAACTTGGAGTACAGCTGCACTTAATGAGTTTGTATAAAAGCAGACATTATACAAATGGGAGAAAGTAGGAACTTCATCCAATTAGATAAGAGAATTGGCCAGCAGCCCCCAATGAACTGAAAAGCTCTTCCAACTTTAGGGATGAGAGCTAATTATAACTATTTTTTTGTGTGTGCAGTGCTACTAAATTATTAAGAAATACTGTTCTGTCAAAAAACTATGTCATATGCACTGACTTGATTATTGCAGATAGAATATTTGCCAGAGACAGGGCTGGAAAGTGATTAGCCTTGGTAACAAGAGAAGTCATTCTGCCATCAAACTTCAGAGTGCAAATGGCTTGTCTTTGTGAGATTTTCGTGAAATTTGGGCAATGAGGTGAAATGGCAAAAATTTCTGTTTCTTTTTCATGGTACTGAGGATGCAAGGAAGACAGGTTGACATAGACAATTATGTGCCTTTTAAGAAAGGTAGCTCAAGAGATGTTTGCTGTTGAAACTAACACACAAACTGGGGTATTATTTCCCTTTTGTTTTGTTGGGTTTTTTTAAAACACACAATAGGATGAAGAATCAGAAATAGGCTAGATATGAATGGGCACAAAGGCTCTCACTGTTGCTTGTTCAGAGAGTGCAGTAAACTACAGAGGAAGCAAAGAAATGATGTTCCATCTCCTTCTCCTTTGTCTCCACCAACAATGCCTCCTTAAGACACTGTGTTACAACTATTTAGGGTATGCAATTCCTGGCAGCCATGGCCCAAATGGCTTTCTTGGCTCCATGGGCCACTAAGTCCCCCAACCACCTTCAGACAACACTGTCCATCAAGTCAGGCAATTTTCAGGAAATATATATCATTTTATGCAAGGGAAAAAAAGCGTGAGAGGGCATGTGTTCACTCGGAGAAAGTGCATGCTGAGGGCAGCAGGGAGGGGAAGTGAAATTAGAGAATGTATTATTTGAATATTAGAAAACAGGTTCAAACTCTGGACCCTGCTACTTCACTCATGTCTCCTTTGGAATAAGGGCTTACGACCACTGCCAAACGTCACTCCTTAGAGCCGAACTCCTGGGTTCTGTGTTTACTAACAACCGCTGCAGACTGTCCTTATGAGTACGAAGTGTAAACTGGTTTTCTTTTCAGGACAAAGAGCCACTGGGACTCCTTGAAAGAAGCCAGAAAAATAAGACGAAAAAATCCCAGAGCAGACAGAGCACACCGGAAGGCTGAGGCTGCTAATGGGACAGCTGTAAACAAGGATGAAATACTCAAATGCAGGATTAAAAAGGGCAGTGGGAAGAGTCCAGAAGAGCGCTGTGTTACCATCTAGCCAAGCCATACTTCCAAACTAATATATTTTACTTCAATTATCCTAGAACCAAATAAAGAACTTATATTTAAATCATCACTAAGACAACAGAGCAAGCAACATCTCAAGAGACTTTCAGCAATCTTTTGAACTTTGAAGGAAGACTTCCAGTTCAGGTCCTAAAACTAACATGGGCAAGAGAGAGGTTTAAGGTTCTTAAACACAGATTCGGCATGTCAATTTTGAAATGCTAAATGAAAGCAGTGGTGCCTCATTAAATGAAAAGCAAATCACCAAGAAATCAGCTTTCAGGGATCTACTGAACTGCCGCATTGTACTCGCACGGAAAATTACCCAGCATTTTTTTCTGAACCAAGAAACACAAATCAGTTTTGCTTAGTGAATGCAGGAGCCAAACTCTTCTATTGTGAAGGTTTCAATAGACACTCAAATAACTTTGACAGCATGAAGGGGGAAGGGTGTCTCTGACCCAGTTTCTGTATTACAGCGTCGCTTGGGTGATGGTGGTATGAATGTTCACAGCAGAACCTCTTTTCTTCGATATTCCTCTCCTGCTTGGCCACCCTTGTTTTGTTTAAATAATCCACAGATGCTATGGGCACAAGATTATGATTAATTGAGCTTAATGATTGCTGGCAGCTTCTTATATGCATTCAGCTGGTGATTCTTCAGCATAGAGCCCTTTACATAGTGAGACAGGAAAATTTGTTTTTTTATTTGGCTTTCTCATTTCATGGACATTCTGAAAGCAGAGTTCTTATTTCTTCCAGACATCTTTGCCCAAATCCTCTTAACATGCCATGGGAAATTTTGAAGGTCAGGCCCTCCTCACTCAGTAGAACCTAAATGATTTTTTTCTAGACTCTTCACCAAGAAGTTTCTTGCTACTTCTCACACTACTGATCCAGGAGAAAATTCAACTGCTCCTTTTTGTAGAGCAACAAAAGCCTACAGAGGCAGGTAAGTGGACTACTGAGTAAGTGGATAAATGCATGAAAGAAAGGCTCCACATACTCAGGCAGCAGGAAAACGGGAAGTCCATGTGTGCAGGCACATAAGGGCAGCATCCCTGCCAGGCACCTGGGCAAGAGGTGTGACAGATGAACTGGGTTGAAAACAGTGAAAATCCCAGTAAGAGATGCAAAATCCAAAGCATGCACATGAAGCTAAAATCGCAGGATTTTCCCACAGGGGCTGAAATACGCATGATTCTGAACATCCACAATAAAAATTTTCTTTTTAAAAACCCCTCACTGTTTCAAAAACCATGTTTCAATCTGGTTTTCAACAGATCTTGAATTATTATGAACCCTTGCTTGTCTGCTTCTTATATGTCACAAGCCATCACTAACCTGACAGCTCTCTGGCAGACTTTCAAGCATCTTCAAAAGTACAAAACCAATCGTGCTTTTAATGCTTTCCCCACTTCCAGCTCATAAAACAAAATCCAATTCAGGGACTTGAAAAGAGCAGAATCAGGAATAGATCTCACAAATGTCCTGATAAAGAAGGCTGAAGCTAAATAGTTACACTGTCAAAAGTAATGGAATAATGAAAAAAGAAAAGCAGGAACAGTTTTATATCGGCCCATAGGCTGCACAGCGGTATACACCAAAGCAGCGGTAACCAACCCATGAGAAGCCCACAAGTAATTCTGCTATGCATAGACTGGGGTTACACCAGGCGACTCCCAGCACAGGTGCATGAGTCTGGGGGCTTCTGAGCAATAAGAACCTGAACAGTGGAAGCAGGTGAGCCAGCAAAAACTGCTAAGGAGATCCCTGATCAATCCTACCAGACAATAAAGCAGACAAAGTCATAAGGAACCACTGCCATCACCATAGGACCTCTTTCCCAGCTCTCTCCCTCCCACTTTCCTTGGCTAATGAGTGTTGTTCAAAGTGCTGGTGCGTGTTTTTTAGAGTTAAGGAAACTGGTCACTCTTGCATCAGTCAGTTAAAAGACAAAAAGAAAATACTAAGACTGGAGAGAGGAAAGCCTGAAGAAAAGATGCAATGTAGTTTTTATTTTTCCATCAACAATACATTTTCATTCTTGTTCCATTGGAGAAACTAGGTCCCTTTTTTGCCTACCTCCTAGAAGATTCCCTTCCTTTTTTTTTTTTACACTAGGCAAAAGGATCAATCGGAACATTTACATTACAGACCTAACTCATTTTGTTAGAATCCAACAAACTTCAGTTTCTCAAAATAAAAGCATTTTCTGCAAACATCTTGTATCATTTGAAAAACTCATGTTTGTTAAGAAAATAGTGGTGGCTAAAACTTCTGACTATTTCTAAGTGATTCCTTTTTATGAGAATTGTGGCACTTCCCTGGAAAATGTTAGCTAGTACACTAACTTCAGTACTGTTAAGTTCACTCAGGTGAGAGAGTCGTAATTCTCTCTGCTGCCAGAGACTTCCCTCTTGACTTTGGACTATTCACTTTGCCTCTGTGCTCCTCAAATCCAGCAATGAAATGGGTATAAAACTTGTACTTTACAGAAGCACCATAGGCATGACACCACTCATTATATGAAGCTTTTACATACTTTGGAGGAAGAAGGTATAGAATACATAAAAACCTACTTGAATTAGGCTTTAGGAACGTGCTGCAGAGGATGATGGACCTGGCTGAATTACTGTGCACAACTGAGGAAAGCAGTGTTATTTCCTGATCAACTAAAGCCTTAAGGCCCTCTTACTCTTGCAAATAGCACCACAAAATCTCTAATGGATTACAGATAGGCAGGACTCCTGTTTTATATCTCAGCCAGAAGACAAGAATCACTCTGCTGCTCAATGGGCTAAAAACATGCAGTGGCTCAAACATGAAAGGAAAAGCAGCCAGTACCATAGAGTCAAGACCTATGAAATAAACATCATTGTTCCTTTAATTTTATCTTCAGTGTAAAAGCCAAGCTCTGCCAATAGCATATGAAGAATTTGCTGCCTGAGGTAGTAAGCCTGTGACATTGATTCAACACTGGACATTTGTAGCTCCCCTCCTGCAACTTAAAACATGTTTTCTGAACACAGGCTTAGCTCCTGACAAGAATTGATCTCATTCACTTTGTTAGTCTTTGACATCCTTCATCTAGATTCAGGGTGGTCTGTTTGCCTTTCTTTGAAGGTGCCCTCCCTTCACACGCCAGAACTGAGCTCAACATGGCAAGGCTGGTAGCATCCCAGTGTAGACACAGGTTAGCTGGGAACAGCCAAGAGCCCAGTGCCCTCCTTCTCCTCCACCGATTATCAGCAGTACCTGGTATCTGAGCTAGCAGTGAAGGGGGGAAAAGGGAGAAAAACTGAGAAAAGCAAAGCTGATGATTAAGGAGTAAAGAATGGCAGATGAAACTAAAAATAGCCCCCTCGGCAGTTGTAAAGGAAATTCGTTTGACAGGAGGCTGCTTCTTTTGTTGAGAGTGGTTTGTTATGCAAGAGACGATACCAACACCGGCTCTTCTTATCTGGGTTGTCAGTTTAACTGACAAAAAGGAGCAGGGGTTAACATCACTGGAGCCACAGCCAGTCATAACATTTGTTTGTTTTCATACATGTCCGTGTTTTAAGAGGCAGCCCAGGGATTTAATACCATCCAGAAACTGTGGTGCAAGCTCTGTTAAGCAATTTCACGAAAATCTTCAGAGTACTCACTCGTTGTTAAAGGCAACAATTAAGCCCCCGCCTTCTGCTGGTTTTGTTCCCCTGCCCCCTGCTTCAGCCACCCCATGGTGACTTTCCTGCACAACGGAAAACTGAATGTCCTCAAGTTTTTGCACACACAGGCAACAGAGGACAACCTTGCCCCTACTCTGCTTTTCCAATTCTCGAGGTAGATGACTCAAAATACGCAGAGCCTCCTGAATACAAGAAAATGCAAAACTAAACCAAAGAAAGTTGTTTCATTTTCCCCCCACTCCTTCCTGATGCTGAGCCTTCAACAGCATTTACATCTCTACGTACAAAGGTAACAAGTAGGAAGGAAGAGGCTTTAAAAGACACCACCTTAACATCTCCTCTCTTAGAGAAGAGAAGTCACCGTAAAACCAGGAGAAGAAGAAGTAAAAATGAGGCCATCAGCAGCTTCCTGGCCAGTTGCCCACATGAGTGCAGGTGAGTCTGTATGTTCCTCGTTAACATGCCTTCTGGCATGCCTGCAAGCTTTTGTAGAGAGCCTGGTGGTCACGGCTGCCAATATCTGCTGGTGAGGAGGTAAGCAAACCACAGCCTGTCCAAGTTAAACAAGTTAAGGCCAGGAGTTTGAAAAACTCAAGAGACCCACATACAGTGTGTGGGAGGGAGCACTCGGGTATGATGTAGGTGCAAGGGAAAACAGTTCTTATTAGTCTTCTCTTCATCAGACTTCCCTGAAACACTCATTTTTAGACCAAGTATGCTGCACTAAACTGTGGGTTAATTAGAAACAGGACACTTGCAGCCTCTCCTCTATTCCTATTTTCGGAGGAAATGTTCATCAGCACAAAGACAGCAATGCAGAAGTCCTGTCTCCTTGGTGGGTAACTGAAATCATCCCCTCTCTCCCAAACACCAAGGTGTTTGGTAGAAAAATAAGCAGCAGAATAAGTTAGTGGAAAACTCTGGTTGAAAAGTAAATTTTAAATGAGTTGAAATACTGTAGGCTTCTTCTGTAAACTAACTTAGAAATAACTTGATCCGTTTCCCACTCAGTGCGGGAAGACCTCGGTGGCAAATTCTGCCCTAACTATTTGCCCTAAAGTTCAAACCTACCTGCCATGAACTGCTAGGACCACAGGATGCCACTGTTGCATTTCTTTTTTCTGGAGGTCAAAAGAATGTGTGACAAATTGTTTGCATGAACTGGACACCTAAATTTAATGCCTCTTTTCCCTTCTTAATGCACATAATTGCCAATGTTAAAGCTCCAGACAGATTGACCAGATGTAAATAGCTCAGAGCTGCACAGGATTATGTGTTTTGATCAGGAAGAAAATGTTTGAATACCTTTTAAGGCCAGATTACTGAACCCAGGATCTTCATGTGTTCATAAATTTTCTGTGCACAAGAAATCTTTCCAATGACTGCCAGGAGTGTTGACTCCAACCCTGATAGTTTTGACCACAAAACAAATACCCTGTTATTGGATTTTATCTATGTCCAGATGAGAAAAGAAAAACACTAGATTGGAGAGTAGATTAAATCAGAAAGAAGGCAGGCTGCTCATAATTCCTACCTCTTGTGAAAGAGCAAGAGCCCCTCCATGTTAATAAAACTTCATAAATATTTTACTAATATAAAATGGAATGCAATATATTCATGCCAAGATGTAGGAAAAGTGGCCTGAGCTCCCAGATAACTGCTGTTGCTTCAATTCTGTGCAATTTGCAAGCTAGCATACAGAATCAGAAGCCCCAGGACTACTGAGACCTCCAGGATGGTCAAGACAAAAGCACCTCACTAAGGTCCACCAGTGTGAATTTAAGAGTAGTCAAGATTGCAGTGATCTACACAGGATCTAAAAGTCCTCTGAAAGCAAATTTCAGTCCTGAAATACTTTTACATTTGCATTTAAGTGGTAAATTATTATGTAAAACTAAGTATGGGGTTGCAGATAGTCTCCAAGATCTACTCAGATGGGGGTTCCCCCAAGTCCAGCATGACATACATGGAATTTGTGAGAAAGGACTGTTAAGAAATGAGGGAAAAATTTTAATGCTAACAGTTTCTCAGATTTCAAAAGCCGGTTTGGTTTCACTCAACATTTTAGAAGGAGAAAAATGGCTTTAGCCTACTACAACTCCACTTAGGAACAGGGAAAAAGAAAATGAATTATAAGGTTTCGGATACAGCTTGGGTGGCCAGCAACAGCAGAATTTGAGGAAAGTCAGCATGAAACTGACAGCTGTGGTGATGCAGAGCATTACCGAGACGGGTGTTACAGCTCCGTACTTCAAGCTGATATAAATACGAAGGGGCCCACAGATAAGAGCCTTTTAGGATTCAAGGCTTCAATAGAAACATCCTCACTGCCTTCAGCCTGTTTTGGATGTGTCCCAGAAGTCGACTGTTACCCAGACAGAGCCTAGATTCAGTGAGACAAAATACCACTTTCAGAAAGCTATTGTAGATCTTTAAACCAGAAGTAGGCAATTGCTCAGAAGATGCTGGGAAAGACTCAGCCTTGTGAGAGAAACAACTACCAACTGAACAATTCACACATTACCAAAGACAACAATAAAAGAATATCTAGGACTGGCTTTTAAAAGTAAGTATTTGTAATAACACACACCAAGGATACAATATGAAATATTAAATCATTTGTGACTTCTTTGGCTGAAGCAATTTTTGGTGTTGTTTTTTCTCACTAGGAAAGAAAAAACTTGACCAACACATAACCAATTACTTAGTTCCCAAATTCAATTTACCTCCCATTCCAAAGACCAGGGATTTCAAAATCTCTTTAAGAAAAGAAAAGAAAAAAAGAAATAAAAGCCTTCAACCCAAATATTTTTGTGTTGTTTATAATAGTAAACAACAGATTTCATATAAAAGCAATACCACGAGGGCAGAAAAAAGTGTTCCAAAGCTAATTTTAGTCCTGCTGATCTCAGGAGCTTAGTGTTCCTGTCAGACTGAACAGACTCCAGTGGTGCCCTGCCTGCCTGCCTGGAGAAGTCTGTCCCTAGAGGTCTATTTATAGCACTTTGTACCCTATACCTAGATTGGTTTTTAGGGGTTTGGTTTGGTTTTGTTCTGTTTTGTTACACTAGAACAAGTATCCAGGACTGTGTTGATCCAAGACACAGATGTGACCTACTCAAGTAAATTACCAGAAAAAAAAAAAAAGTGTCAAAATTATTCACACTTCATTTTCTGCACATCAGTCTCCTGGACTTCATCAGCTAGCCAAAATTCAGTCCCAAAAGTTATTTCTATTTAAAGGAGAAATTGATGACAGAATCAAGTATACCTCCGACAGAAACCCGTCTGCTTACATACAACACAGTATCCTTTTACCTGCAATAAGGTAAGAACAAATAATCATATCTTTTTCCTTGGTGGTTCTCATTCAAATTTAGACAGTACCATATCCAGTCCCTTCATAATTTTCTCCTTAGACACACATTCCTACTGTGACCTCTGGATGTTTCTCCCTCATCAGCACCATTTTCTGTGGCTTGTTTCCCTTATTCTTATGTCATATATAGGCAACTCCAGCAATCACTACCTACCCTGTGTTTGCTTTATGAATTCCCAGGGAAAACTCCTTATGTCATAAAGTTTTTTTATGTGGATCTCGCCATGTAATTCTGTGTGGGTTGTGACCCTGTTATTTCAACTACCTGGTTCCATAATGACTTTAACTACTTTATAAACACTTACTGTGCTCATCAGCTTAGCTGAATTTTACCCAGTCCATAATAACATCCCTTTAGTTCCACCCAATCTTCCGTCAAACCAAAATGGCTACAACTGAACCCTTTCAGCTCAGAAAGAGAAATGCTTTAACAAAACTACTAGTTATACTGTAAAGAGTGGCTGTCAAGCATATTTCCATATTTCAGCCCCTCCAAAAAGTCTGTTTCCAGCAGTGTCTCCCTGCGATTTTTTGGCTGTTTGTATAAAACCTGCCCACCAAAAGGGAACTGCAATTCCTCACACCCCCCATCATGAGCAGACATCTTCTGCTGGATGCAAATGATGAACCTATTTCCCAAATGTTTGTCATCTAGACAGGAGAACGGAATTCATGCAGGCACCCTAATCTTCAGGATAAAATCTGCCAAACTAGCCTAAATGACCTTTAAACAGAAACAGTAGGAATTAGAAACAAACAGAACTCCGAAACAGTAAACCACTCCTGCTGTTCGGCTGCCTTTGCTAGCCAGATGACAGCCACAAACCGAGAAGGCATAGCAACTAACTGATGGGTCGTAGTGTCTCAAACTGCAACTTCACATTAGGGCTTCAGTTACATTCACCACTCAGTGCTGCCAAGAGAGGTAGCCCTCTTCCCTCATCCCTCCCCCAGTTTCTTCCCTGTGGGACACGTACTTTTGCCAAGCCCTTGCTCCAAAGCACATTTGATTGCAGCACAAAGCCAATTCAACTCACTAAACCAGCAGAAAATAAATTGGTTTTGGCTGGAGAGCAAGCTGAATTGGATTGTTATGTGATCAAGCAAGCACTAGGGTTGGTGCAAGACAGAGAGGAGAAGATGAGCTGAGTTGTACATGTGAAGGCAGGAACAGCAGAAGAGGTCTAGGCGAGGTGAGAATGGTAAAGAGCAAAAGAAGCTGTTAACACAGCTCACCCAGAGCAGGGAATCACAGTCTTACCACAGTTCAAAACACATGCCTTGAGCATTCAGTTCTTGTATCTCCTTATTTTAGGGACAGCAGCTCCTCTCTACCTTCATGTTACTTACAGGGGATTTTGGATTTAGCTCTAGCATGGGACTGCACTAACAGTTACAAATCTTAAGGCTAAATGCAAGAAGCGCTGGTACCCCAAGTGTGCTGCAGTGAAAGCCCGGGGAGAAAAAGGGATTTTATGGTCCCAGGTCTTGTTCAGGGTAGTGCCACCACCTAGGGAAGGTTTCCAAGGCTCGAGATTAGTCACGCAGTGCCATGTTAACACCACCATCCTGTTTCTCAAGGACAGATTGCTTTTGAGTACAGAACTACACAACCAACAAGCCATTTGTTGCAATGGAGGTTCAAGGGCCCTGTCTAGGTTCTTTCCAAAAGGAGATTATAAGCCCGAACAGAAAGCATCCTGAGGGGACCTACATGTCGTTCCTCTGTAAGAGAAACATCACAGGTTGGCAGTGAGACAACAAAGCCCCTGCAGATACACCACAGTGAGGGCTTTTGGCAGACCACCAAGAAAGAAGGCTGCATGCATTCAAATGGTTGTTTATCCAAAACGTGGCTCTGCACCAGAGGAGAGTTTAGCTGCTTACCTCCATGTTCAATCTGTCTAGCATAATACAAGTTTCTCCCATTTTCTTTTACTTTTTCCTCTTCACACCTTGTCCTGTGGGGCTTTCCGCCCTAAATGCTGCCAGTCAATGGAGGTGGCTTTAGAAAACCAATAACGAGGTCTTGAATTTCAACTTTATTAACATTCAGGTTTTATAACCTCTGAGGGTTACCAGATTCTTCCTCAGCACTGCGGGGCATTAGAACCTCATTTTATTAAATTAAACAAAGCCTGGGTTGTCAACACTCCCAGACACCAGCCCACTCCCACAGTCCTCCTTCCCCTTTGTTGCCCAAGGAGCAATGAAGCTGGTGAAGGGTTTGGAGCACATGTCCCATGAGGAGCGGCTGAGGCATCTGGGGTTGTTCATCCTGGAGAAAAGGAGTCTCAGGGGTGACCTTATTGCTCTCTACAACCCCTGAAAGGCAGTTGTATCGAGACGGGGGTTGATCTCTTCTCTCAGGTAACTAGCAAGAGGACAAGAAAACAAAGTCCCAAACTGTGCCAAGAGAGGTTTTGCTTGGACATTAGGAAGAGTTTCTTCACACGAAGGGTGATTAGATGCTGGAATGGGCTGCTCAGGGTGGTGGTGGAATCACTGAGCGTGGAGGTGTTTAAGGAAAGACTGGACTAGTTGCCATGGTGGTGTTGGGTCATAGGTTGGACTGGATGATCTCCGAGGTCTTTTCCAACATAACCGGCTCTGTGAACCTGATCCCCGCCGCGGAGGCCGTTCCCAGGAGGGCGCGGGCAGGCCGCTGCGGGAGGGAGGTGCCACGGGCGGAGGTGGGGGCGCGGCCGGGCACGGGAGGGCTGTCCCGGCTGCTCCCGGGAGCTGCCGCTGGGCGGGACGGAGCTCGGCGCGCCCCTCAGGTGAGGGGTGGGGGTCCGCTGGCCTTGGCCTTCGGGGTGCCGACGAACGGGCTCTTCGCAGAGGAGCAGGCGGCGGGTGGGCAGCGAAGGGGACGGCTCCTTCCCCGGCGGGAGGCGCCTGGGGTGCGCCATTTGTGGGGGGGG
>VZRE01001317.1:185249-227134 GCA_013396775.1 Cephalopterus ornatus
GGGGGGCGACAGGGGTCTCGGCTCGCTGTGGCGGCGGGACCGACACCGGGAACTTTTCCCGTGGGGAAAGGCCGCGGCTGCCCAATGGCTCCTTCCCGGAGCAGAGGAGCTGAGCCGCCTCCGGGGAAGGCGCTGTCTCTTTCGCTGTTAGATGTAAACAAATAAAAATTAATACTTTTAAAATATTGTATTTATATTTGTTTACTTTATAACACCCCAAGGAGATGGAGGGAAGTCATTAAGCGAGCCCTCAGCTTGATCAGCCCAAATTAAATCGACTGCAGGCATTTCTGCAGGGGTGGTGAAGGCTAATGAGAATGAAGATTGCTCCGATATTTGAAGTCTGCGTTTCCCTGTTTTACAGGTTTGGGCTTAGTTGCACCAAACTTGAAAAGGTAAAGACGCAAGAAATAACATCCTGGTAAACTTTTAACACGGAATTATCAGGGTGTATCTTCTCGTCAACTTATTTTCGGCCCGGCGCAGCTTTGCCCGTACCTAATGTTTATGCAAATCAGAGGCAGCGTTTGGCGCTGACCCTGTTTACACCCCTGGGTGCTCTCCTCTTAGAAACTCCCAGACAAAGGTCACAGCCTCCCCTTTCTGTTTTGCCCTGCCACCGGTGGCAGCTATGTGCACGGTCATGCAAGGCACCGGTGCGTGGCTGGGCTTAATATTTTGTGTAAGAGTCAACATTAGACAAGACGAGATTCATGGTGAGCACCATGCCTTGTCCTGGCAGCAAGGGCAGGAGAGTCAGAGCAGACCTAGTAAATAAACGAACCGCAATAAATGCTAAATGTAGAAATATTACATTTACTTGATGGAAACATAAAAAAAAAAAAATTCCTGCTTTAATTAAGTTACCTTACTTGTAGTTTAAAGGGTTTTACTTCCTTCATTTCTTAAGGAAGTCTGTACTAATTCTTGAATCAGCTTGAAATGGAAGTGAGTGCTGGTCAATGAATAACTTTAAGGGGAGCTATAAAATGAACCGGTTTTATTTCTCTGACTCAGGAAGTTATTTTAGAAAGCAAGAATACATCTGAGAAACAAAATGTCTCCTGCCGGGAGTCAATACCAGGATAAGCAATACAGGCACCATGAGAACCATAGATCCGATAGATACAAAGAAGAGAGAAGAGCAGGAAAACCATACCCATACGATGCAAGGTATGTCTATCTTCTTAAAGAAATGTATCACAGCAGGTCTGTAATATCTGCTTGTTTGCTTTTAAATACTCTCGTATTACTCAGCCTTGAAATCATGAAGCATGAGCACACCACATTTGGAACACATTTTACACTTAGAAATTTAACCTTTGTCTTTCTATTGAGCTTTAGACGGGGCAAAAAGTTATGCTGCGTGACACAGGCAGAGATATGAATTTCTTGTGATTATCTGGAACAAGTTGGGTCACAAGTAGGTGAAGTGTGGCCATGAGTCTTAGTACAGTTCCTGAAGAGACTGGTCAGCAGATGACAGCAAGCTGGTGTTTGCCAAATATGCACTGCTTAAATGAGAACGTTACATGACTGAGACCAGCACAGGGATTTCATGAGCTCTCAGGTTGCTCTAGTTCAGCTGTGAACACATTCCTATTAATCTGAAACAAAATTACTTTCACTAGTTGCAGTCAATAAATGGCACTTGTCTAAGTGTCTATTTGCAGCACTTAATAGTGGGTCAGCCCCTATCACCACAATAAGCAGATCAACTAATGGATTTCGAATGCCAAATAATCTTGTAGGATATTACACTGCCCCTTCCAGCCTGGCCAGCCTACAGCATGCAAAATGTGAGCTGAGGTTGTTCTTCTTTTAGATCATACCCGTGGATGCATTTATAGGAAAGAGGTTTGTAGATCTAAACAGCATTGGCAAATTGGCCATGGCAGTAAAGTTTTCATCGCTTCCATTTAGTCTTTGAGGACATGATTGTAAGGGAATTTAAGAAAAGAGACAAGCAGGGAGAGGAAATAAATATAATTAAGATTATTGAAAAGCTGAAATACTGAAGTACTCCCTCATAATATGCATTTTAGCAAGAAAAATGGGATGAGAATAAAAGGAGTAGAAGAGAGCACTGTATGTGGACTGGAAGGAGTACTTAAGTACTTACGGCTGAGTATAAAGCTTTTGGGTAGTTGTAAACCTATTGCATCATGAAAACAGTTAATGAATTTTTCTTCTATCTCTCTTAAATTATGAAAAATTGGAGAGAAATGGGAACAAAGGCCGACCTAACAATCATCCACAGAGGCTGAATGCCTGTCCTTAGCAAAAGCTGAGATTGGCAGGCAGTGTAGTTAAATTATCTTGAACATGTTAGAAGTGAGAGCAGCTAATGCCAGTAACACATTAATAGTACTGTGGAGAGTAAAAAGGAAAAAGAAAACGGTTGGGTTTTTGGTGTTGCCTTCTTTTTTTTCTTTGTGTATAGCATAATATAAGCAGTTTGTAAAAGGCTAGCTATAAACTAAATCACCACTTTCTAATAAAGCTAATAAATTTCTAATAAATACTTCTCTATATTTCTTGGTTTTGCTGTTAGTTTCATATGTCTGGATATATAGACTGAAAATTGGTGTACCAACCGTAAAGACTCCCAGACCATTCCCGTACCCACCAGGGATTAGAAGAAGGGAAGCTGCATCTACAGATCTGCAATAGCCATGAAGATAATTCTTAGAGTCAAGTCGAGAATCTGGGAGACATCAGATCTCACTAAAACTAATTGAAAAACTTTTTTATCTGTTGTTTTGAAGGGGTTTGGCTTAACCTAACAGTATTTCCCCTGCTTGGTTCTCATGGAGTTCTCATGGATTTTGGTGAAAACTTTGGCTGACTGACCAAAGGACCCCCAGAGGCTCTAATTAAATAGATGGGAAGAGTTTTGTGGAAGCTGCAAATGTAGGTGCTTAATGCTTTCACCCCTTTAGACTTTCCAGACAGACTATTTCTCTTTCCAAATGCATAAATGTCTGAAACTCCTATGGCAACCTTCCTCTCACTGCTGAGGAGAATTACCTAGAACAGGAAAGTCCTGAAGAAAAATAGGAGTGAAGGTGGCCAGAATAGGCCACAGTGAGAAAAAAAAGCATCTAAAAAAAGGATTTTTTTTTTTTTCCTAATTGTACTCTGTTGCTGAACATTAGGGGGTTTTTGTTTTGATTTTTTGATTTGTTTTGTTTTCTGGCAAGTAGCAGGATACAATAGAGAGAAGCAGCTGCATCAGAAGTACCAAAGGGATTGCTTTCAAGTTACTGGAAGTCTTATAAATCACACAGCTTATTTAATTTATGTGACACAGCTGCACAGGATGCTTTGGTAGTTGCACAAGACACAGGACAAAGGTCAGAAAAATCAGAAATGTTTCAGCCAAATAGAGCTGTTGGCAACTAAACGCGGAGATGTTAGCATTGGTCTTGTTATTGAGTGTCTTAATTAAAATGTAAAAACTACAAAGAACATGATTTAATGTGGATGAATGAGATAATATCGAGTCTGGAGCTGGATGAAGATAAACCTTAGTAAAGTACAGTGATACTAGGAAACAAAACTACAGTTGAAAATGCTGATCTGTGGATAAGACATTCAAGATAAAAACTGAATAGGAAAAAAAGACTTTTAAAATAATAATGCTGAATGAGACTTATAATACTCTTTAGTAACAAACTCATCCCAACTGTACTTTGAAAAAGGCAGGCTCCAATTCTCCTCCAAATGAGGGAGAGCATTTTGATTAGACAAAACACTAAAGAATTTGCAGCCAATGTTTCTTTTAACTTAAGTGTTTAACTCCATTAAGAAGGGCATATTGCACTTTTCCTACAGAATAATCTAAATCTCACCAACCTTAAAAAACATCAGACTTCAGATGTGGAGCTGTATGTCTTTGCAGCAAAATGGACCATTTTGAAATGTGTAAATGAACAAATGAATTAGAGACATGAGAAATTGGGGGTTTTAGGAGTTGCATTTAGATTCCTTCTCAAATATCTTCAAAGACCTCAAGAACTTTGAATAGGCTATTTTTTCCCCACTTCAAAATCTTTACTTGTTTCTTTTAATAGCTTTTATTTTTCTAAAAGGCATCCTTGTGAGACACATTAATTGGAAGTACGAACTTATTATCTGGGCTGCTATGGACTAGTTAAAAACGTTTGTTTTTCATGAAAAAGCTGTTGTTCCTCCTCCCTACCTTTTGCTAGTAACCTAAACAGTTTGGTCAGCCTATCCAGTGAGGACGTAATTTTCCAAACTAAGGGCCATAGAGTGCAAATATCCTTGTGAACGTGGATTTATGCAAGTATTTGGGATATTTGCTTTCAAAACAGGCAAGAAAAAAGATCAGATGCCTGTGATGCAGGCTAGCTGCTTCTACTAAGAGGATGGTTTCTCATGTTCTAATGTTCAGGAGAGAGTATGATCTAATTAACAAACATTAGTTATTTTCTCCGTTGTAGATCAGCAGAAGACATTCGAGGTGGCCAGCACTCAAGAACTTCTACTGTTTACTCAGACCCTTATTCTAAAACCTCAGGAGCAGCACGGGAGCATTTTGACCCACAGCCAGAGTTTTATCCTCCCAAGGAAACCTTCTCAATGAAGTGTTCAAAGGTATGCACAACAAGAGGTATGTGAGACTCTTACTGCCTGCCATCCACCCCTCTCCTTCCAAGGCCTTGTTTTGGTTTTGGTTTCTGTGTTTAGAAGCACAACAAAGTAAAGCTAGAGGAATATTTAAAAAAAAAAAATAATCAAACAAACCCATCAACAACAAAAGCCCACAAGAACTGGGAGGGTTAAAGTTAACTGAGGGTTATGCCATTTTAGACATCTAAAGGCAAGATTTACACAGATATTTAGACACTTGAAAATACATCTCTGGAATATTCATCCAGAGCATCAGGGTGGGTCATGTGTGTAATCAGCCGGTTTGTGCAGCAAGAGGTTAATCTTTGGGATTTAGAAATAAAATAGATATTTGCATCTGTAGGCAATTTAAAGATGGCTGCTGAAGGTTTGATGCTAGTTTATTTCCGGCACATTCTTCTCAGACTTTTTATAGACTCTGGATTTAATCCAGTCATCACTCATACATCTTTATAAAGCACCATTGCAGGAGATAGAACTATTTTCTGGATGTGAATCCAATAAAACAGTTTTTGAGAAATAACTTAGGTTTTTCACAGCCAGAAAGCAACTGCAACAAGCACAGAAATGAGCATTAACGTGGGAAGAAATCAGCCTTAGTAAACTCATTCCCATAAACTGAAAAAAAAAAAAATCGTTAAAATATCCATTACCCCTTTGAAGTTTTCCCTCTTCCAGGACAATGAGCATTCTCACCTTGCTTGTAGGAAAGGTCCACTGCAGTCTGAGTGAAGCTGCAGCTAGGTGCAAAGTCTTTGGCTGAAGTCTATAAACAGACTTTCAGTGTCTTCCAGTAAAGAGACAGATGAAGAGTTTAGCTGTTGGAAGTAATTTAAAGTACATAGTGTTAGATTATTTCTTCAATCCATGTAGGAAAGTTAAATAACACACTCAATTTGCTCTTAATATTTCTCTGTATGTGAATACGTGAATAATTTTAAGAGGGAGCTGAACTATTTTCTCATTGTGTTCTCTGTATTTGTATGCAGTTTGGTTTTCATCTCGAGATGTGACTGCAACCAGTAGTAGAGCACGTTTAGTAACATGGAGCCATACTGATTTTTTTATCCATTATAAAATTGTATCATCAGTTTCTTCTCCAGCCATACAGAATTGTTTTAACTTGTCTAAAAAGCTCTAGAAAACTCCATGCCTTATTTTATCACAGTTTTAGAAAATAAAGTGGCAAATCATTTTTAGTTTTGAGTTTCACTGGTTGTTTAGACTTATGAGTAGCTTAGTGTGAATTTCTGGGGGTTTTTTCCCTGCGTGTGCTTCTTGTTATTTCAGTGCAATAAGTATCATTAACATTTTTAAAATGTCCTATGTTTGGATGCATCAGTTGACAACGATGATTTCACTTCCACCCCTCCCCCTGGTATTGCTTAGTATTTTCCAAAAATTTAATGTCTGACCTTGCAGTGGAGGAGGGAAAAGAGAACATGTAGAAAAGAAGCCCTTATATTAGCAACTTTATTTCAAAAAATGAAAATATATTGGAGGTTGATAAGATTATGAGAATGTTATTCCCCTGTTTCATTTCTGAAAGCACCAGGATTTAGCAGACTTTCCTAGAATTGTTTTGCAGAATTCTGTGTTCCCTGCAGTCATAGTAGATGTTATAAATGAAAAGCTACATGAATTGTTTACTAAAAAGTCAGTACATGTGAGCTACAACATTTTACAGCATGAGAAGTTCCTGTAAATGCTTCTTAACCATCTCTTTCTTTTGCCAATGATTTTTCAGCACTCTGGGGAAATTCCCCCTTTTCCAATCACCATAATTCTAAAATAAACTAGACTCAAACAAGGCTGGGAAATCAGGTGATGTACCACAGTCTTTTCCAGAGCAACAACTGAAATGGGAATCTTAGTTTCTGACCGTCCATTAAGTTGTTGTTTTTTGGGTTGGTTTTTTTTGCCTAGCACACAGTTATGTTCTTTGTGCAGTTTAGAAAACTAGGGAGGAATTCTATACAACCAGAGCTCTGAAAAATATTTGCTTCACCCAGATACTGCCCTCTTCATCCATACTTTTTACCAGCAATAGCCCAAGAAGCTTAAAGGTGAGTTTCAGAAATAAGCAGTTATTTTTTTAGGGATCCTTTAAACACCTTAGGATCTTAGTCTTTAGGACCTCGTTCTCCTATCTTTGTTATTTCCCCCTTTCCCTCCCTAATCCCTGTCCACCCTTTTTTTTTTTCATTACAACCACATTGGGACAATAAACCCAACCCACATATAATGGAAGAGACAGCTGATATTGACCTTTTTTGGCAGTAGGAACATTTGATAACATCTAAGAAACTTCAAAACATTCTGCTCTTTTTTAATCCTTTTGTCTTGAAAACAGAAGGGGGGAAAAGTCTGTTAAAATGTTCTATGAGTGATACCTATTCAAAACCATTCAGGTAGGATCACATGGCTGTAGCAGTACTGGATCATACAAGGCACCTGATTACTCATCCTCTGAAACACTGGACTAAAGTACAAACTTAGGAGGACCATCAAAGTTTGGACCAGTAGAGAGCGAGCTGTCTTCTGGAATACATTACAGACTTTGGTGGATTGGTGGAATTTCTTGAATTGGAAAACAGCACTCACATCTGTTATGTTTAACACCTCTTTATAGACCTATCAAATTTGCTTAATTCTCTTCTGAATCCCCTCTTGAATGTTTGGCCTTCACATTACCTTACCACAAGAAGTTCCAAAGTTTCTTTGTGCCACTTGAAGAACTACTGTTCTGTTCCTTAAAACATTTAAAAGAAGGTGTCTCTGATTCTGGTGGTATCCAGGATACCTAGTGATAATCTCATATATTCACCTTCTCCATGAGGTTTTTGGTTTTGGAGTGAAGTTTTCCCTTTCTCTCTGTGCCTGTGCTCCTGTTGCTTCTTCACAGCTTGAACATTTGTCAGTTCTGGCCTTAGTGAGAGCAAAGTCTTTCCAGTTTTGGTTAGCTTGCCAGTCTTACACCTTTTCCAGATCCACCATACCTTTTGGAGATGGGCTGATCAGAAATGCAGTAAAAATTTCAGATAAGTTACCAAAAGAATCAGAAACCTGTGTAGAGGTTCTGGTTCTGTAGTCCTGTTCTAATGCTTCCTAGCTTTTTGTGTGATGTTTGACTATCAGTGAACAGTGAGCTGATGTTTTCAGAGAAGGATACCTGATGTCTTTCCTGAGTGCAAATACTTTGTTTGGAGTCCATCTGTGTGCTCTGAAGGATGCGGGGGGAGGACTGTGTGTGGGGGTGTGTGTGGGGGTGTGTTTCTCTACATGCATGAAGTGTGAGGTTGCTTATCAAACACCGATTTCATTAATTTCTCATTCAAGAGCTTGAGCTCTCAGCAGCCTACCAATTTTACAGTTGGCAATCATGAAGATTTTTTTTGTGATTATTATTACAGCAGACTTCGCTATCTCACTTTTCAATGTTTTTAATTCATTTGTCTGTGCATCTACCATCATTTTTTGTTACGTAGTTTTTTGCCGAATCACTTTGGACTCCCACTTACAGCTTTTTGGGCCATATTGCAGAGCAGACCCAGGTAAAAGTTCTGTAATTCTCTCTTTTGTGTAGAAAAATTAATTTAGTAATCATTTTGCCTTTCAAAGAACCCCCCCTGGGCTAACTGAAAATATAACCAGATTCAGTGCTTTTTTTTAGCAGAGGCAATGAGAAAAGTGTTCAAGGCTAGCTGCCATGCTGCTTCCTTCATCTTAGTGAGAGTAAAATCTGAGTCGAACCCGAGAGTGACTTTCTGGTAATAAATTGGTCATAGATATTTGGATACTTGCCCTTGAAAAGTTATAATTTTCTTTTTTATTATGTATATTGGTGTGAAAGAGGTGGAGCAATGCAATTCCAGGATAATGCCTCTTATGCTTTTGCTTAAACAGTGAAGGTAAACTAAGTTTCTCCCATCTTCAGTCAGTATGCAATTCAGGACATTGCCCGCCCTTTTGTCTTCCACACAACTGTGCTGTGCTGGTCATAATTTCTGAGCAAATTACTTTTTTTTTTTTTCTTTTTTTTTAATTCTTCGACCCACTTGGCATTTAAGGGACACAACACCTGAAAGGTTAGAAAATAGTTTGTGGAGGAGCAAGTATAATTGAATCCCTGTTATTTGCTGCCATGAATACAGCTTTGCGCCTTGAATAGTGTCAGATTTCTTAAGCATATTGTAGGCACTTCCAAACAATCGTGCCTTTAGCCTACATTCTAACATCCACAGTTGTTAAAGCCTTCAGACCAATTTCCTCTCAGAAAAAGACAGCATTATGGTTTGTAACAACATGAAAAGTCTCCAATTTCAAGCATAGCCAGGAGGAAATATCAAACTGAATTTATTTGGAGGAGGAAATAGAATCAGGGAGTAACAATTACTTTCTCCGGGATATGTTCATGCACTAACAAGCCAGCATTAATTCAAGTGTAAACATCTATAAGCTTTTATTTTTACAAACATAGGGGTTTTTTCCTGTAGCTTTGCATGCTGGCAAATAATCACAGACTGGGAAAAATACTGAGATGGAAAGTCACCCTAAATACAGGGTTCACACTAATAGACACTTCATTTGAGTTATGCCATTGTTCATAACCTTTATGCTGCTGTTGTTATGTTGCTGTGTTATGTCATGACACCGTTCCTCTTGGAGTCAGACGCTGGAGCAGGAGGGGAAATATATTTGCAGGGCACTCGTATCCCTTTCAGTGCTGTGGAGATGTTGGAGGAGAATAGTGGTGTGCAAGAAGCATGGGACTGGAATAAAAAAATCGTCTGAAGCTTCAGTTACGCATATTCAAAGCCTCAGAAGGGTCACGAAATGTGCATAGTGCAGGTAACTGTGGGTGAAAACAAGCATTCTACATGTACATTCAGCAGCGTGTTACATCTTTTCAGCAGTGGTCAGTGGGACACTTATATTTCTGTGGAGGCACCCAGCAGGATTAGAAAGTGTTATATTTTGTAGCCACTATCTTCACATTTTGCCCCTACAGTGTGCCGTGCTTAGCTCCTTTAAATTGTGCTCAACACTGCCTTACACTGTTCCCGTGGCAGTTAATTTCAATGTATTTCTGTGTAAGAAGGGAGGGCTAAGGTCCCCTATAGTCTCCTTGTAATTAGACGGCTTCCCCTTCTATCTGTTACAGAATATATTTTAAATACAGCATGACCAACAGACTGAAATTGCCATCAAGATTTTTAATCTTGTAATGGTGAAAATGGAGGATATTAGTAGTGGGAATTGGATGGAGCTGTACAGATTAAAATAATCCCAGTTATTCAAAACGCTTAATTAAAGTAGCACAGTAACAAGAGACAGCGGCAGAGCTGCACGTAACCTTCCTGTTCTCAAATTAAAGTATTTCACTTGGAGCTGAGTCCTGTTTGCTGTGAAATACAAACAGCCGTGAGCAGTTAGCTCTATAAAAACATGCAGGAGAGCTACACTAGTTGCAGATGCCAAATCTTACCTTTAGCAAACTGCTGCCTTGCCAACACATGGGACTTTCACTCTGCCTATGTTTTCATATGAAATTATTTTCATCCACCTTTTGGCACTGAACTAACATGTGCACGATTGTTTTTAGAGAGGGAAGAATTACAGCTGAGAAGACTCACTACAGTTGGCAGAGGAAGATACTGGCAAAGTTGACAGTAGCTGTTAGGTATGTGTTAGATTACAGTTCGTGTTTCCCATACTGTGAAATCTTACTTACGTTTGCTGTCTTACATTACAGAAGAAGAGTTACACCATCTTGTAAGAGCACTGGGTTTGTCTTCCCCACATCTGACCCAAATTATGGGAACAAAGAAAAACTCTTCTCTTTAAAAAAGTGGCTCTCAAAGCCAATTGATACAGCAGACAGACTATCTATTGAATCTAGCTCTATTTCTTGAGCTGGTGATCTTAGCTCACTTGAAGGAGAAAAATCCACTGAGGCAGGAATGTGCTCACCAAGTGTGACAACCCACGATTGGTAAAGTGAATGAGTAACTCAGGTTCACAGGTGCCTCCAACCTGGCCTACCTTCAGACAGACTATGATTACCTAAAGAACAGTAACACCCCAATCTTTGTACTTTCTAAAGGCGGCTCAGTTTCAGTTCAAAGGAGGGAGTGGCTATGGAAAGTTGGCATAAGGAGCAAGAGTGTTTCATTGTTTTCTGAACTCTTTTAAAAAAAAATTCTTGCAAGTTCGTTTCAATACCAAGACACTTGTTTACCACTTGAAAGAACTATTGGTACGTTAGGAAGGAAAAAAAGGCCATTTTCTGAAATGCAAAACATGAGGTGACCATACAGAGACCTACCAGTGCTACAAATACACATACAGCCTTTTACAGTTGTTGCGTTTGAACAGTGGTGTCAAATACTACAGTCTAGTGCAAGATCTTTTGCTTCCCATCCTCTCCAAAATTAGGAAAGATGAATCATCTTCAGTAAGCTGCAGAGAAATCAAGAACATTCTAGAAGTGATGCTTTAAAGAACTACTGGGAAAAAGTAAACCATAGCTGTTGTTCCCAGGCAGGGGCTGGGTTGTACCGAAACTGTCTTACAGTGGTGGGAAAATATGGGGATAGAAGCTGATGCGATTTTTCTACAATTTAAGTCCACCCTTTCCTGTGAAAATTGGACAGAACTGTTTAGAGGATGGGAGGGTATTAAGCAGAAAGAATAGAGCAGGTGGGATAGTTGCTCTTTAAGGGAAGAGGATACACAGAAAAAACAGGATAATAATACATTTGGATCTGAGCACTCTGACTGTGAACATGAGACTTTTCTGAAACATTAAAACCAAGGCTGGTGTCATCCTTTGAGATTTCCTGATTATCTTGACTAAAGAGGGACAACTTACAAAAAGATAGTAACCGTGCTTTTTTCTAAAGCACAGAACTCTTAATTTTCACAGTTTTAAAGTATTTTTTCATTGATTTCCAGTAAGACGGATATCTCAAATGAGCAGAAGTGTGTTGGGCACATCCGTGCAATTTAAATTCAGTTGGCTCTGAATATGTGTTTCCCTTGGGTCCTTTGAAAAGCCAAGATTCTGTTGGTGTTACATTGCCTAATTCTTGTGTTTTAGGGTTGGGTTGGTTTTTTTTCTGCCTTTGATTTTAGCATGACTTAGTGAAAGCTAAATCCCACCACTGGCTATAGAACACAGAGACCTACAAAAATAATGGTGGGGTAGGGGCTTGGGGGCCATTTGTTTGTTTATGACAAAGCTGTATGTTCCCTTTATTCTGCATCAGCAAAACTGATGGAATTCTTGTTACTGGTTTCAGTAAGATCTTGTTTTGTATATAAAGGGAATAATACCGTTAGAAAGATATTTTAATACTTTGCATCCGGATTTTGTATTTTTTATCTCTTGCAACTGTTGTCTCCATTTCATTTCCCTTGTTCAGTTCTCCTCCTCTGTTTTGGTTCCTCCCCACTTCTGTCACTTTTTTGTCCCCTTCCAAAAGCCGAGCCAAACCCCTCTTTCCTTTGATGTTTTCTCCCCCTTCCCCTTATCTTCTTCTCTTGCCACTGACTCAGTTTAGCAGAGCAGTGACCAGAGCTGCCTTGAGCTGTGCCTTCAGTCTCTGGGGAATACCAAACCTGCACTGGCAAGAGATGTTCTGCATCTGAGATCCTTTTCAGGACTGACTGCTGCTTTTGTAAGTCACTATATATGGTCAAAATAGTTGTCTGCTCCTTTGCAAGAAAAAAACCCAAAACGTAAGATTACCTCTGAAAAGCAGAAAGCTACTCAAATGGGGAAAAAAACCTGATGAGAATTTTCACTGAAAAAGGCTGAGAGAATGATTTTTCATGTGTGTATTGTAGCTTCTAACTTCTCTCTTCCCTTCTCCTGGAGCGACCCCTAATGGGGTGTGACACGGGCACCACTGAGTTGTGTATCACTAGCCCTGCCACTGGGGTCCAGGTGTCTGAGAGGGGCAGCCCAGACACTCCCAGGGCTACCAGCTGGGTCCTACTGGTCCCAGTGGTAGGTGGTCTGCAGAGGAAGCAGAGGGAGAAAGCAAGCCAGAATGGAGAATGCTAAACGTAGAGTATCTTAGAAGTACACAGGCATGCTCACTGAAGAGGAGGGAATAATACCAAAAGAGACAGGAGGGAGTTCATGTGCAGTCAACAGAGGAAGACAGTGACTACTCTGCCAGACACAGTGGAGGGAGACACTTTGAAGGCCTCCTCTATTAGCTGGGCCCTGATGGGGTCAGGAGTGTTCAACAGAAACAGCCAGAACTGTCTGTCCTGCAGACATTTACAGGGGCTGCAGAAATAAAGGAATTAACATGAATTGACCATTTTATCTTATGTGCACGTGTGTACATACACCACGACCCCCAACACCTGAACATCAGGGCCATCCTGCCACAGTGCCTGGATGAAAATTCCTCTTCACAGCTTCTGACGTGTGAGTCTTGAGTGCAGAGTTGAGTTACTGGGCACCACACATTCAGCCACAGCGTAGTTTTTTGAGGCAGAGCACACAGATTTAACAGCTCACCTGAGGAGAGTTTCTGGTCTTTCTCTGGTCCTGGCTGTGTTATTTCCCCAGCTAAACTCATCCCAACGTAATTGCTCATCAGGTATGCTCTGAGTCACTTCGAGTTGCTAAAGTTGCAGAAAAAACCACCACCACATTGTTTCCTGCTATTTTAATTTATTTAAACAGCTCTTGGAAGGGCCTCAGGTGAAGTTGGAGGAGGTAGGGGAGAAAAGTAGTGACCCTTGCCCATTCAAGGGTAGGAGCTGTTAGAGTAAAGTCAGCTGCCCGTGGATCTGTACCCTTACTAGCCTGCCTGGCTGCTTTGCTGCATGTTTGAGCCCACCATTTGACAGAAGATAAAACCATTGTTCAGCAGGTTGATACCATGGCAATAGCCCAGCAGGGAAAAGAAAGGGAAAGAAAAAGCAAATAGTAAATTAATGATATAAATTATAAGGCTGCTGTTTGTTATAGCAGGAGGCCTACTCACAGCAAAAGGTGACCAGATTCAAGCAAAATTAACAAGTATGATACATTGAAATTACTGTTCACTGCAGGTTTAGATTTTATGGAATGAATGAAACAATTCTCTGGAAAGCTCTGGCAATACCCACTGTCCTCTAGATTGCAGTCGTTCTCCTCACGTTCAGTGCTGAAAAGCAGTGCAGGAAAGAAGTGTAGGAAAGGAAATAGTAATCCAGGAGCTCTGACTTGAGTCTTGTAACTTGCTCAGTAAGGAGAGGGTTAGTTCCCTAAGCCAGCTGTTCACTGTGCTGATTTTAATACAAACAGGTAACATTTTAGATAGATGTGAAGATTTTGAACTTGAGAAAGTTAAAAAATAACCAATGGAATTTTGAGATCATAGAATCAGCCGGGTTGGAAAGGACCTCTGAGATCATCAAGTCCAACCCTTGATCCACTACCACCGTGGTTACTAGACCATGGCACTAAGTGCTACATCCAGTCTCTTCTTAAAAACCTTCAGGGATGGAGGATCCACCACCTCCCTGGGCAGCCCATTCCAATGCTTGATTACCCTCTCTGTAAAGAATTTCTTCCTAATATCCAACCTAAACCTCCCCTGGCAGAGGTTGAGGCCATGCCCTCTTGTCTTACTGATAGATGCCTGGGAGAAGAGACCAACCCCCACCTGGCTACAACCTCCTTTCAGGTAGTTGTAGAGAGCAATGAAGTCTCCCCTGAGCCTCCTCTTCTCCAGACCAAACAACCCCAGCTCCCTCAGCCTCTCCTCATAGGACTTGTGTTCAAGTCCCTTCACCAGCCTTGTTGCTCTTCTCTGGACCTGCTCCAGCACCTCAATATCCTTCCTGAACTGAGGGGCCCAGAACTGGACACAGTACCCAAGGTGTGGTCTCACTAGTGCTGAGATGTTCAGACCTCCTGTCATTTTACACTCAAATGTTGCAATGCATTTGTTGTTAGGGAATAATTGCAGAGATAAGTAACTTCCTCAGAAGGAAGACCTTTTGGCAGTCTAGCTTCTGCAGGTATAATTCTAAGAGGACATAGCTAACAGGCCTTTGAAAGCAGAAATGGCAGCACTGACTCAGAAGTATGGCTTGTAACTCAATCCTTTCTGCCAGCAGTACACTGCTTGACATAGGTCACTGCTAGGATGTATGTTACAATACTTTGGCAGAGGTAAGACTCAAAACTTAACAGTCCTTTTATTCCTTGTTTCTCAAATCTGGCTATCCTGTTTATACTAGTATAGTAGGATTTGGTATCAGCTTGTAACTGTCACAGAACAAGGTTGCACAGGGCGTTTGGGGTCTGAACACAGTATTTCCATCAAAGCCCTGATGATTGTAAAAGGCCTTAGGGATTTCCACTAATTGTCTGATACTTTCACAGAAACTGCTGGCTGTCATCGTAGACCTGTAATTCATTCCACATACTGCTTATCGTTTTAGAATTTTCTTTAATACAGGAGTCTTTGTTATTGCACTTTTAAAAAATAAATTTAAAAAAAGTAAACCCATGTGATAAAAATAACTGAGGGAGTAGCTACTAATGAACTTCTCTCCATTGTTTAATTACTCTAATCAGTTCTACAGCAGGCATGTGTGACAACTGTACAGGTGCATACAAAACCTGTCCAACCTGAATGCCCTGTGTAAAGGAATTTTTCAGTCATGCCATTAAAGCACCTAATGCTGCAGTTAAAAATACAGTAGACCTACATTGATCATATTTGTCATCCCATTAGCAGTCAGCTCAGTAAAGTTAGGGGGTTGCATTCAGAATGTGTGTGAACATGTAGAAAGTTTTGGAGCAGTGTCGTTGAGGATTGAGGTCAGTTATAAATGAGGAGAGGTTAGCAGCAGGTGATGACTACTTTGGCAACACAAAATTGCCATTTCTAAAGCTCAGCAAGGTGATGCACAGGAAATGTTGATGCTCAGTAGGTCAGAGGGCCTCAGTAGTCATAGACGAAGAGGAAATTCTGAAGTCAGCAGCAGAAGAAAGCTGACTGGTCATTAATTCCCAACCACCAAGTTCCAAAACATACTTAAAATTTATGTTTCCCTTAATCAAATGGTCTTTCCTCCCTGTAGACTTGTAAGAACTGCTTCCTGATGGAGAATCTATGAAATCAAGTAGTCAGCCTTTAAAAAGGGAAGTGCCCTTCCGCATCCAACACCATCAAAGGGCCATGAGTATCTAAGCTGCCTCCTGTATTTGGAAGATACAATGTACAAATCAGTTGAGCAGACAAAAAAAAAATCTGATTGAGTTCCAGTTAATGCCCTGTATACACACTCCTTTTTCAAAATACTGTAAACAGTCCTAGTAAAGCAATGACTCTGTACCTGCTACAAAATATTGAGTCTTTTGGCTGCATTGTTTGCAATTGGTACAAAGAGTTCCAAATCCTGTCTCATGGACCAAGATTCAGATTTCTCTTCTCATTTAGCTCCACAGATATTTTCCTTTGAAATATTTGAGGCTCCTGAACAGATTTAGTGACTAGCACAGTCATTGCCCTGATTCACAGAAATCATTGTTCAGAAGAGTCAAAGAAAAGGCACATTGTCATGCAGAAATCAGCATCACCTCTGAAGAACACATACATACAACTGCACATTTAGTTCCTCTTGAAAAAGAGCATTTTTTCTGCTCTGCCTACTCTACCTAAATCTTTTTAGGAGGTGAAATCTGTATAAGTATACACTCTTATATATATATATACAAGCAGACTGAAACACGCTGAGTTTCGGTTACTCTGTTCCTAGGTATTACCACCATTATCATTGCTCCCCTTTGTGCTTCTGGGATGGTTTTCAAGGCCATGATGTGAATGGGCTCAGTATTGACCTACAGCTGCATTAGCAGAAGTAAGGGGACCAGTCGGGGAAGCAGGAGATCCTGAAGTGGCCAGAGGCCCTTGTCAAACAGCCGCAAGTACTTTCCTGTGCAGAGCAAGCGGCAGCAGAAAAGGGCTCATTACCTCAACACTCGGTGGAGGGAATAAGAAGGGGCAGAGTGGGAATATCCGATAATCCTTCATGGTGGCTGTCACTGGCTTTCTTTGGTTGGAAGCATCTGGCAACACAAGAGAGGAATTTGTTTAATTCCCTTGCGTTGCTGCTCTGCTTCAGGCCTTTCTTTTCAAGCCCGTACAGCCTTGACAGCAACTGAGCCACTGCTCATGAGGAAAATGCCATGTCGATCAATGTTAGCAGCATAAAATGAAAGTCTGTATGCAAACCACAGATCCTGCCCCACTTTAAAGACAAATATGGGACCACTGTGTCAAGCATCTTACATTCTTGGCTGTCAGACAGCAACAGAATAATAAGATTCACAATTCTGTAATTAACTTCAGAACTTTGGAGCGTCAAGCCTGACATACTAGGGGTTTTAATTTTCCCAGTAGGCAGCACTATCTATGCTACACTTCAACATCCGTCATGTTTACTAATCTTAGTCTGACCCCTAGTGAGCTGTCACAGAATAATCAGATAAGGCTTTCTTCTGAATGTGCAAGTGTGGAAGAGAACACATGACCTAGTGTCAAATTCACTTATCTCCACATATAAGGGGTTTTTTGCCTCTTTCCCCTCCTTTTTTTTTTTCTTTTTTTTTTTTTTTTTGTGCGATCAGGAACTGCTTCGTCAGATTTATGAAGAGATTTTTGCCTCTGAAGGAGATAAAGTGCAAGTTATATCTGGTTAGATAATATGTTTGAATTAACACACAGACAAAAAAAAAGGCTGTAAGCTAAAGCAGTAAACATTTTAAAGGACCTAATTAACTTGCATAATTTTTCAAGCCATTAGAAGCTTCTGTGTTTTTGTCAGCTTTAACCTCAGCATTTTGTTCATACTGGATATTTCTTGCTCAGTGTGTTTATGCCAAATAGTTACAGGCCAAAATACAATCACTGTGCACTTGCCTTGGCAATAACACAAGCACAGTAAAATTTTTATGGATTTTTTTCCCCCTGCATGAAGATCCATCTATCAGGCACACTGACAAATTAAAAAAAGTAATTTGCCCAACCTCTGAAATGTACCCACGAGAGTTCAGGCTTCTTTGTTGTTTGGTTTGGTTTGGGTTTTTTTTCTAAAAGCAGTGTTCTTCTGTAGCTGTAGCCAAGAGGACTCTCTCAGTACTAATGCTCTCTGTCCATGGTTTTGGTGTTCTTCTGTCACCCACAGTCTGTGCACAAGATGTGGCTTTGACACCTATTCCCTTCTTTCTGCCCCTTACAGGCATTTTGAAGTTTGTGGAAATCACGGTTAACCTCCTGGTGTTGATTTGTGTGGGAGCTTCCCAAGCCTCTGTTGCAGGCTTCACATCCCTTGGAGGCCTTGGATCCTTTAGCCTGAATTCAGCCTATAGCCCCTTTGAGGGCACAGAGCTCCAGGAGGTGAGGGAGCTGGACATGCAGATCACCCAAATGAGAGCCCCTTGTGTGTATGGTGGTGTAGCCTTCAGCTTAACAGCAGCAGTACTTACCCTTGTCTTCCTCGTTGTGGGGGCAAAGCCCATCCAGCAGCTCAGGATAGGGCTGCTGGTAGGCGAGTGTGCCTTCAACCTGCTGGCTGGCATGGCGTACGTCGTGGCAGTGGGCCTCTACCTGTATTTTGTCAGCCAGGTGAACTCCACGGAGGTTTGCAAGAGGCGTGAGAGGCTGTACACGCGCCGCGGCTACACCTCCATGAACTGCGTGGTCCAGGGCGGCGATGCGGCCGTGGGCATTTTCGGTGCTGTTGCTTCCTGCTTGTACTTTGCCAGCTTTGTGATCTGTATCCGTGCTGTCCAAACTGTCAGGGCCTTCCAGAGCCACGTGGCCAAGGCTCAGCACAGCCCCAAAGTCAGTGTTAAGGACAGAAGCATCAGAAACCACCGTGCTGTTCACAGGACCTCTGAAAGCTCCCACAACATCCACGCTCTTGCCACGTTAGTGTGAAGTTGGCTCTGGGTCTGTGCCAGAGAGCTGGGGCTTCAGCCAGGGATGGACACTCGGTGTCACATGGCAAACAGGAGAACAGCCCACAGTGTATCTCCCTACAAGGTGCTGAAGTGTGTATAGAATCACCAAATGTAACTACAGCTATAACATGATGTAATAAAATTGGCATTGAGTGACTTGTTTTAACACTTTTTTTTGCACTGGTCTCTCAAGCTGGACTCCTGCAGGTAAAATGTGTTTGTGATTGTAATGTTTCCATCCTGCACAGAGCAAGTCCAAATGGTAAAGGGCTTTAACAGGTTACAACTGCATTGATGCCAAACATGTGCTAACAACCGCTTCCTTTCCTCTCCCATGGCATAAGGAATTGAATACACAGCTAGGACGGACAGCCTTCAACAGATCCTGTGCCTGTTGTGCATCCTGCTGACTTATGCTACAGTGCTCACAAAGCAAAGGACACTTGAGTGCTTTTCTGAATCGTGTCTGAGGTTACATTTGTGACCTGTTTTGCTTGGGCTAGTGAAGCGTTTTACCTTTTGAGTCACAGGGGTTGACACATGCCGATCACGTGCTCCCTGAGGAATGCTGCCGGGAGGGACTAGCTGCAATGTCAAAGGCAGCATTTTGGTCCTTATCCAGTTTCCTGCTATATTTTCCCAGCTCACTGAGCGCAGATCAGAACCCGAGGGACAACACACTGATTGGGTATCAGCTTAGTAAAGATTCCATTTGCTTCTGTAAGCCCCTAAACAAGGTTTGGCTTGCTGACTCTGCACCCGCTGGTGGGCAGAGCCCTAGTCGGGAACATGCTGGCTGCCCTGGGAACACTGTAACAGTGACGGAAAGTACATGTATCCTTCCAATATCTAAATAGGCAAAGCATGAGTGAACAGCAGTAATTGTATGCCCCAGGGATGAGAAAATAAATTTAAGAGAACATCTCTCAAGAATCCTTTGTTTGAGGCAGATGAAATAGATCACTGGTCTTCATAGATGAGGGAGCGTGAAAAAAAAGGCTGCTCTTGAAGCGTGTAAGGTTTGTCAGCTTGAGGGGGGGAAGAGACAATTTTGATTCTGGCTGTTCTCACTCTTTTCAGTTTTGTCTGGCTCACAGCCATTGCCCAGATGAGGCTCTTTTGAACCATAGTAGAGCTTATTTATTGTATACTTCATATATGCATATACATACATACACACACACAGAGATCTCAAAGGATTATGTTTGGGGTAATATAAGCCAAACAAGAAAATGTTATGGTTGTGATTAGAAGTGATTATGTGAGCCTTTACAATAAGTATCATTTATATAATACCTTGAACATGCATTTAACACTGTGAACACCAGCAAGCTCTAGAGCATTATTATGCTTCTGAAGAGATAGGAATAAAGAGTTTCTCCAAACTTGCTGTGACTCACAGTTGTGATAGAGTCAAGAAATTAATACTGATTTCTAGACTGGTATGCTGTAATCGGCTGGGAAGTCTGTTACAGGGATGGATGGCTGACATGCTCTGACATGTCCTTCTGAAGTTGCAGACCCCAGAGCTGGATACAGTACCCAGGTGGGGGTCTCACCAGAATGGAGCAGAAGGGGAGAATCACCTCCCTGAGCCTGCTGGCCACACAGGATGCAATTGGCTTTCTGGGCTGTAAGTGCACATTGCCAGTTCAAATCCAGTTTTTTATTCACCAGTACCCCCACGTCCTTCTCCACAAGGCTGCTCTCGATCCCTTCATCGCCCAGTCTGCTGATACTGGTGATTCCCCCAACCCGTATGCTTGGCCTTGTTCCAACCCTGTGAGGTTCACACTGGCCAACTCCTCAGGCCTTGACACCCTGACAGGTAACTGGGGATGACATCCCTTCCCTCAAGCATACTAACTGCATCAGTAAGCTTGATGTCATCCACAAACTTGCTGAGGTCTTGAAACGCTGCAAGCAGAGGGAACCCCAAAAAAAGCCACTGCCCGGTGATTGCGAGCTTCTTGAGAGCTTTGTGCCTTGAATTTGTTTCCTTCCTTGACACCATGAAGAAAGATCATTAGGAAATAATTGTGAGGAGGAAATAAACATCAGTGCTATTTCCTCCACTCGCCTTCACAGGGAGAAGTATAGGAGAAGAGAGGGAAAAATCCCAGAAATGCTTCTCAGAAGGCAGGAAAAAGAAGCTTTCCTACCTCTTGGCGTGAAGGAAAAGCCAAATACCATTAGAGTAATCCAAAACACTCTGCTTCCCAACTGTAACAAGACCGTGCTTGGTATCCTGTGGCCAACTTGGAAATATTTACTGTGGGAGCTGGGAAGGTGTAATACAAGAGCAGAGATTTTCTGGCACAGACATAGGACTAAGGCTATTGTCCCCAGCTGCGCTTGTAGGCGGTCCTGCCCTCGAGAGCAAACCAGGCTTCCCACCTCCTGCTGCAGGTGGCTGTGCCCCATCACCACCTCTGAGCAGCAACTGACAGTTAGTATGGGACAATAATCCACGTTTGGACCAGTAAACAAAGGTAGGGGAGATGGTTCCTGTCATCCCTGCCATTTCTTTTAGCCTTTCCCTGCTGCTCGCCCCATGCATACAGGTATGCATTGTCCGTGTGCAACCTTCAGGGTTAGCACTGAAAACAAACTCACTTGTTTCTTTGAAGCAGCCCCTCACAGCCCAGTTTCACCTGCAAAGGACTGCACATAGTCATTGCCCTCAGTCCCTCTTTGGTAAGGGGGATCCTCAGGGTGTATCCAGCTCGTCCACTGTGACCACCGTCAGCTTATCACCTGCTGCAAGGGAAACAGTGAAGGTCAAACCTGCACTTCCCTGTGAGGTTGCCCTGTGGGTAGACAGCATGGCATCTCTCAACCTCAAAGCGTTGGGTACAGAAAGAAGCCTTCTGGCACATCAAGCCTATTCTGAACCTTCAAAAAGAGGAATAAAATGTCCACCGTCCCTGGAGATGCTAAGAAATGGATACGGGTTGCAGGGTGAACTGGAGCAGCCTGGCAGGAAAAAAGTCCCGTGGCAGATGACAGGTCACTGGTACAAGGTGCTGGGCTGAGATGAGTAGCTCATTTATCTCAGAGTTACCTGTGAGACTCTCAGACAGCCCCTTTGGATTCAAACCATCAATTTGCACCAGTTTGCTTCAACACAGGAGCAAACAGCTTTAGTCAGAGAAAAAAGCGTCCAGCTGAGCCCCCGAGCCATTAGCTATCCACAGAGGGAGCCCCTCCCTGCGGAAGAGCCTTGGAGAAAAACAAACACTCTCTGAAAAAATGTGTCTCCATGCCCTAACCCTGAGAAGGAAAGAAAGGGAGAAAGGGAGAAGAATCCACCCTCCTAATGGTACCATAACAATTTCATCATGCTGGGTTGTGTACCTTTGAGCACCCATTTTCCTGGATGTCTCCTTTATTCAAATAGTGTTTCATAAAATAGTTCAGCCTGGGGAAAATCTTGTCCAAAACAGAGCAAATCAGCATCCAAAGACACAGGTGTCTTATTCCAGTGTGAATGGCAAAACAGTGGGGGGAGGGAGGGTGAGACCAGAGAGAAATTAGGATATTTACTCCTCCAAATAAGCTTAACATAACCTTTACATTTCCCAAATAATTCATGTATCTGGAACTGTAAATCTGGTGCTGCTGGAAGATCTGCATGTATTAGGGTATTGCTGTCCTGCTACAGAGCAGCTGTAAGGAGGAAGGACCTCTGTAATCATCCACAGAAGGGAAATTTTTGGGTGAGCAAAAACAAGCAATGTTCCTATTTTCTTAATGAATTTAAGACAACATTCCTAGACCATATTACATTTTATCAGAAAATTTAAGCTTTTTCCATTAGTTCTTCAGAAGAGTTTGAATATATCCAATGTGCAGAAACAATTAGGGACACAAACAAGTTGTGCAACAGCAGAAACTGAATTCAAGGCTTAGTGTTAAGAAAAGCTGGGATCTCAGTTTACATGGGAAACTGCTTTAAATTGATGAGAATACATACAGGGATTAGAGTACTAAAGAACAGTCTGAATGGAAATTTTCTTCCATAATCCATGTATTTTACTCCCAGTGCAGATTTACCTTCATTAAAGTTATTCTTCTGGTAGTTTTCCACCACAGCTTACATTCACCGTCGCTAAGTAAAGCTATAGATACACAGCAGACCATCAGTAACTCTGGTTTCTCGATCACATTTGCACAACTTGGGTGTCTCCTTTTCTTTTTCAAGACTCAGGTAAGTTATTGAAGGGGACGATGACTGCACAGTTTATGACAGCTGTGACATTTGCCGTTACTCATCTCTTTCAAAGCATCCAGGAGAAGGTGGCACGCTCGGTGTATTGTAGCAGCTTAATGCCAGCACAGCATAAAAACTGTCACAGATGCTCACCATCACCCATTATAAATAAAACATGAGACTCCTTGCAAGGTCCGTGAGTTGTCAGTGCATTTGATGTAATTGGTTTTGGCGTGTGACAGTGCAAAGCGGGCAAGTCACAGGATGCCCTTCATTACTACAAACAGGCTTTTGATTTCCAGCGATGCCTTTTGCACACATACCCGCACCTGCTGCTGCTGGACTCCCCAAAACTCTCAGGCCGTGTTGAAGGGCTCAAGTGAGGGAAATGCCTGCGTGTGTTTTACAGGTAACTAGTGTTTCAGAAGGATGTAGAAAGGCTCGTGAGACAAATGCACACAGGTAAGGACCACATGATTTAAACAGGCTTTAGAAAACTCAAATGTGGTTTGGATATATTGCTTTTGATACTATAAGAGAAACTGTATAGTGGAGGTGTTAAGGCATTTATAGCTATGTGAAGGCCTTGGTTTTTTGCTATCCTGTGCTGACTTCCAAGATAAATACAAATAATGAAGGTGCAGAAGGAAAACAGGAAGCTTGAACTTGCCCAGCTGTTTAGTGAAAATTGGAATTTCATCAGCTGTGAAGACACTATGTGCATTGCATATACATTACTCATAGGCTTCCCTCCATACCCAGATTTACAGATTTAAACATAGCTTTGTACTGTAATTTGCACACCCACAGCACAGCAGCCCATATCTGCAAGTGTGAAGGGTGTGCCACAGTGACTTCCACATACTCTGTATTTTAGGGCAGGATTCTCAGCACAGAACGATGGAAACAATGGGATACTGAAAGAGCTGGTGAGAGAATGAGTTTAAGACTAAGTGGAGATGAGCTAGCATTCCTAGTCACCCTGTGGGAGGAGGTAGGGGGACAAACGGTAAAAAGGGGTTTTCCCTTGTTTCAGATTGCAAAACTAGTTTCCCAACAAGATGGCCCTGTCACAGAATCATTAAGGTTGGAAAAGACCTCTAAGATCATCGAGTCCAGCCGTTAACCCAGTACCACTGTGGTCTCCACTAAACCATATCCTCAAGTGCCACAGCCAAATGTCTTTTGAACGCTTCAGGGATGGTGACTCCATCACTTCCCTAGGCAACCTGTTCCAAGGCCTGAACATCCTTGCATTGAAGACATTTTTCCTGATATCCAATCTAAACATCCCTGGGTGCAACTCAGCCCCTCCTGTAAGACTTGTACTCCAGACCCTTCACCAGCTGCATTGCTGTTCTCTGGACATGCCCCAGCACCTTCTACACTGTTGTGGATCAGCTGTGATGGTGAATATTTGGCAATTTATTGGTCCAAATAAATAAGATATGCTGTGATCAAGATCTCATTGCCCATTTGCTAAGACTACTTGAGAGCTTGCCAAGATCCTCTTCCACCTGGCAGCACTGCAGATGCTCTCCTGAGCAGGTCTAGTTTCCCTAGTTCCCTCAGCCCTTGCACCCTTGTTCACAGCAAATGCTTCTAAGAATCATGAAGCTTTGGTGTGCACGACAGCTCTCACTCTGTACAAAGCAGACGCTATGTCGGCGTTGCTGCCTTCCTTGTTCAGCTGAAGGAAGGCTTCTCCGGACCTCTGGTGCTCCTGCAGGACTCGCACGATGGAGTGCTCAAGGGTATGGGATGCACCCATTTCACTGGCAGCCTCCAAGGATAAAGACGCAGCAAAGCTGGTCCTGTCCCGCGGTAACACGAGGGGGAGCCCTTGCAGCTTTCAATTAACGGAGACAGCAAGGAATACGACTTTTTCCACCCCAAATAAGAAGGCCCAGTTCCTCATTAGAAAAAAACCAGGAGGCCTGAAAGGCATCTCTGATCTTCTTCACAACGAGATTGCTTCTGGCTCAAGCCACAGACCACTGGGAGGGAGGAAGGTCAGTTGGTATGGATCCCTCTTCCTACATGTCCCTCTTTCTGAAGGGGGGACAGGGTGCAGTATGGACTGGGGATGTATTTTCCCACGTTCTCATTTCAAAGCACTCCAAGAATGCCAAAGGAAACTTTGCTGATACCTGAGTCGATCTGTGGTCAATTTTTGCCCAACAGAAATGAGAGAACAGAAAAATCTCTTTACCCCTCATTAAATGAAACTACCACAGGTGACTCGCCAACAGAGGTCCCAAAGCTTGCTTTCAGGGAGATTTGCTGCTTTCAGGAGGAAAGTGGCCCTTTGGCTGCTTTGAACAGACACAGTAGGTTTTGCTCTCCCTTGCCACCCAATTTTAAATACATTTGAGCAGAGTACTTCACTATATATTCTGTGCACAATATATCACAATATATTCTGCAATTCTAATAATCTGTTTTTCAGGACCAAGGCAAGTACTAACTCCAAGTGCACCTACCGCAAGATTTTTTTCCCCCACAAAATGCTGCTGTCTCACTCCTAAAGAGGAATTATAATGAAAAAGCACCTTATTCACAAGTCACCAAGTAACATTCTTCTGCTACACCAGTCTCCCTTCATAATTCTGCATCCCAATTTTCCTCAAAGCATTCAACAGCATACATTCAATTAGCAAAACAATCCCATCTGTTCCACAAGTCAATACTGACAACTTTACTGTTAAAATTCATGTATTTCTCTTGGTGCAGCTGTGCTTAATCTGTCAAGGGGAGAAGAGCCTGCTGTGCTCAGAGCATTGTGTTGAGTGCCCAGATTCTCATCTCAGGGCAAAGCCCAGCTGGCACTGGGAGCTCCCAAAGGCTTCCACAGCCCCATCCCTGGCCACGGAAGCCCCTAGGACACCTCTAACTCACCCATGTGCCCTAAAGACAGACCTCCAAAGGCAATTCCACAGAACCATTGGTAGGAGATTCCTTCTCTGTCTGTTTCCTTAAGTTTTAATGAGAGACACAGCAGAACAAGCTCAAACAAAAACAGCAAGCAGGCACCAGAGGCTGTGATGAGCAGTAGGACACTGGAATTGAGACCCTAACAGGGAACAGGGCATTAAGAGCCACCTGAACCTCATCCACCAGCAGGGACTGCTTCCCAGCCTTGGGACTGCATACTTCATCCTCTCCCTCCCAGCATGAGGTGCAGGAACCCACGCTCTCTGACTGTAAACCAGGCACCTGAATATCCTACAGCAGAAAGCCTCAGGAGCTCACCTACTCCTGGGTCTCTCTACCAGCGAGCAGACCAGTCCTGCCCGTCCCAGGTCTCTGTCACATTGCAGTTATTATACAACAGCTTCCTCCTGGCCGCAGTGCCATCATGCTCCTGATGAGCTCTTGCAGATTGTCTCCCCTCAGCTTACGATATTAAGAAAATATGGAAAAAGATGAGATAGCGTCTGCCTCATTCAGATCCTGCCTCAGTCACAACCTAGAGGGCAAGCTTAGCTCATGGCAGGAGATAAAAGGTAGGACAAGGTATCCAAGTCAACCGCAGGTGATCCAAACTTGTCAGCCTGAGAAAGGATGATCTAAAGGATGAACTGTTGACCTCAACAGGAATGGAAATATAAATAAAGAAGTCTGGATAAAAGCAAGGACCAATCATTTAAATCAGGGACTTGGAGCAAGCAAGGAACTTTCTTCCCACTGATGTCCTAGATAAATGGTATACTGATTCTGCCCTGGGGCTGCTGTTAATCTATTAAATATTTAGGGAGTTTCCACTCCCATCTTTAGATTGAAATGGCTGCAAGTAGGTTTCCTGTTCTTGGGCAGCAGATGAATTTTAACTTTCATCTTTCCATAGAAGCAGCAGTCTTGTTAGGGAGGGCATTTGAACACTTACACCATCAGTGTAAGACACAGTGTACCCCTCACCAAAATGCAAGCAATCAAGAGGAACAGATCGGTTCATGCAGTATTCCATGGAATCCTCACTGCAAGCAGTGCAGGCATGCAGGTAACAATTAAATCTGTAAGAAATCAATTAATCCAATCATAGTGCAATAAGCTGGCCCTGAAGCAAGTCAATTGAATTAACAAAGCAGGGCAGTAAAGCAGGTTAACAGAAAAAAAGTAAATGTAGAGTCATTTAACAGACACCAAGATGTCCTGGTTCCAGCTGAGCCCAAAAGGTATTTTTACCACCTTCTGGCCACGTAGCTCCCCCTGCAGCCAAAGCTCTGAGGGACCTGACCCTATAGCACTGCTGAGAACTGCTCAGATTGAGTGCCTTCACCTCTCAGAAAAACCCATCTCTTTATTGACAGCAGGCAGTGTCCAGGGAAACCTGGCTGACCAGGCTAAAAGTTACTGTTCTGTTCACTCCTTTGAATCCTCTGCTTGAATCAGTTCAAGCCCTTCTGCACCCCAGACCAGTAAACTCTTCACTAGGTTATCCCAATCAACCCACTCAAGTGAACATTTGCAAGCCCAGACCTGCAAGGCTGCCCCCAGAAGACACCATCCATGGAGAAATTATCTCCAAAGCCATGTGTGACATTTCATTAACACTCAGCCCCACGTGGACCTGCTTCCAAAAGTAACAAGGTTATACTTCAATACATACATATGCTTTGCTAGAAAATTACATGTGAGTTGTAAACATGAGGGCTAGTGACGAAGTTGAGCTTGCTATGAAGAGACTACTGAAAGCAAAACATATGGGGCACTGCAGTAGCAGCACATTCTCAAGCAGTGAGGGAGACAACCTACATGGACACCACCAGCACGCTCCAAAGGCAGTAAGCCAGAGGAAGGCAATGCCACCGTGGGACTGGTCACCATCAAGATGGTGGGTGCCACGTGCTGAACGCTGAGCAGGATGCCAACAGGTTATTCGGGTACAAGAAGATGCGTTACATTAGACCACTTTGGGCAGAAATAAAGAAAAAAGCTTTTATGGCACAACAAAAGGCTCACATTTGCAAGCACAGAAGCCACTCAGCTACTTCTCAACACCACCATAGCTTCCTATTATCTGCCAGGAAATAATGTATGTTCATTTCTCTGCCATCAGCCATCCACCTCCTCCTGTTCATGCATTTCTACTCATCTCAGAGATGTCTATCAGCAAGTTTCTAAGGACATGCAAGGTTTGATAATAATGTGGCTCTGCATTTTCCCCAGCTGAAAGCCTTTCTCTCTTTTTTTAGCCCCCAACCTTCATCCCTGGTACAGCTGTCAAGTTCTGCAAACAAATCCACGTCTCTGAGTCAGACAGCTCCCAGTAGGTCAAAATTGTGCAAAATATACTGTGCACATAATCAGAAAAACATGTACGGTAGTAGTGCACGTAGATGCAATCAATGACTTCAGCTTCAGCCCTCATGAGATAAGAACATACTAACCCCCTTCTGTGAAAGAGGACAGCGACATCCAGAAAAATCACGAGTTACAAAAACTGTACCTTGTTTTCCAAGTCCCAGTTTAAAGCCAGAACAAAATACCCTTTTGCCCTTGTTTAAAAATAAATGTTGAACTTTCCAAAGATGCTCCAAGCCATGCAACCCACTAATCTAGTCCAACATGTTACACAAAGCCCAGCAGAGGGATGAAGTCGCCCCTATGAATGCATCAATCCTTCACATTATGACTTATTAAGACAGGACATTATCACAGACATCTTCTTCAAGGCAGAGGGAAAAATCCAAAGGTACAGTTCTTCTGCCAAAATCCTGTCACTTTGATGCCACAGAAGCCCTGACTCCAGAATGCCATTCTTAACTTTACAGAAGGCATGATGCGGAAAGGGGGCAAGCTTCAGTGGGCTGTCAGTTTTGACCATCTATGCACCAAGGTAAGGGCAAAAGGAGGGAAACTGCAGTAAGGAGTTAATGCCACAGGGGCTGCCAAGTTCTTGTGAGTCTCTCCTTCAAATGAAGGGAATGTCTTTACGAAGCCTACGTGCATATACTCCTACTCACATGAGAAAAGGGGAGTGTCAGTTGTCAGCACTGAGCCAAAGTTTAGCTCACATGAAATGGCCCCCTTCCAACCCTACTCTGACCTCTGCTTCTCTCTCTGGAGTACCACATGCACAGCACACCAGAGGCACCTTATCATGGATAGAGACCACAGACTAAGGCAGCCAGATTACTCCTCCACTAGTAGTAGGAAAAGAACTGCCTTTTTTTTTGTTTGTTTGGGGTTTTGTTGGTTTGGGTTTTGTTTTGGGGTTTGTTTGGGTTTTTTTAGGATATAGAGAATTTTCCACCTGCCTCAGGAAACCCAAAACTTGTAGTCATTTGCCTAGCCTAGGCCATGATAGTGTCCTTGCTAATTATCACCTTTAGCCTCAAGCAGCACCTGAACGGAAGAAAAAAAAAAAAAGATATAACATTTTCTAAGGACAATGAATTAGTTCAGCAAAATTTGAAATATACAAACTGTTTACCAAAGAACACCTAAGAGTCACTAGCCAATAAACCATAAACCTTTTTTTGTTTAAATACATTATTTAATGAGTTTTCTTTAAGAAAGATATTTTGAAGCTCAAATTACAATGAAGTACAATCTTCTAGATCTACAGTAGACAGTGCTATAAACATGTACCAAACCAGGTATTTTAATGTTTGCTTCTCTGTTGTTATTGTTATTATTTAAGTAAAAGGAACTAAAAATCTCTTGTTAACAGTAATCCTGTTCTAACTTGGCTATTTCACCCTAGAACAGACTAAGGACAACGGCCTGTTACCACAGTCCTCTCCCAAAATACAGACCAAATCCCAAGCAGGAGCAAGACACTGTCATGACTGCACATTAATTCAGCTTTTTAAAGAGTGACAAGTGAAATGGAGCACGTGGTTAGAGGCAATACTGAAAAAGGGTGTTCCTCCTTTCCCACTGGAATCACAAAAAGATGCCCTTTTGCTACCAAAGTCTAATTGCCATTAACTCATTCAGCACAGTCAAGCAAATTTGAGTTTTTGTAGGTAGTTTTGAGTTCACTTTTCTGCCTTGTCCTTATAATTTCCCCTCTTCTCTCTGTATCCAATATTTTCTTCTCCCTTTCTTATCCCTTCATCATTTTTATCTTCAGTCACTCAGTCCCAGTGGGATACAGCCAGAGCACCGCTCCTCTTCAGTCTTCTGGAATTGTCAATACTGTGGCAAAGGGCAAATCAATAGTGCTGAATTAGTACTGAGAAAGAAAAAAAGAAACAGATCAATTCCTCAGAGTTGTTTCATATCTTTTAAAGGCCACTTTGTGTGGCCTTTAAATTCTGAAAGTACACGTGAGCTTCTGCAGTTAGTGTAAAAACGTGATCAAGCTGAAAAAAGTTTCAACGCTTCTTGGTTTAACTGAGCAGCACGCTGATAAACCACAGCAAGCTACTCTTTGAGAGCTGCTGCTCAGCTATTCAGACATAAAAGCAGACATCAGGTGTAAATTTTATATTTATTATAACAAAAATTATGACATGTTCATTTGTGCATTCGGCTTTAATATAACTCTTGGTATGTAAATGTTCTACAGCGAATGAGCTCTATACAATCATGCTGGTTGTGGCAGCAGTAAGGAACACAAACAAAACGTGTCTGTAAAAGTAAGGAAAGAAGGAGACCGGAGGAAAAAGTGGGTTTCTTTAAACGGTCTACACCACCTTGGCTCTAGCTAACTTGTACACAGCCACACAGTCCTTCGCGCTCCACGACCATGGCCCAAAGAGTCGCTTAAGAAAAAAGGTCAGTTTTTCAGGTTGTGTCCTTAATGCCAAGGCTACAAAACATGTAAGCATCACTATACAACACTGAGCTATTTACAGGAATTTCCCAATCAACTGTTCTCTCAGAGAAAATTAGTGAATCTCAGTGACTTAAGTCACCTGAAAGAGTAAAAGCAACTCCTAGGAGTTAGTCTCCATATTCTACAAATGTCTATCATTTTCAAGACCAAAAAAAGCCTTTTCTCTCAAAGAAATACAGTATTACAATATTACTTAAATCATTTAGCACTGGCTACTGCCCTGCTTTTCAAACAAAACAAACAAGCCATTTTAAAAAATATTACATCATCATCTGTTTCTCAGCAATATATTAAACCTTTTTATTTTTTTTTTATTTTTTTGTTTTTCTGTTTTTACACTTGATATGTTAAAGGAAGGTTAACTATTTTAAACTTTACCAGTCAAGCGTCTCTAGAAGAAAGTCAATGAATATTAAACCTAACAAACTGAAAAGCTGCAGTTATCTGTAGTGGCAGGATAAGGAAATGGAAGTATATAAAGGAAAAGGATAAGGAAAACCCCTGCTGTAATGCAAGCCCACTGGGTCTCACACTCTAGTGTCCTTATTTGTTAGTTTATTTCTGAGCAGTAAATAGAGTGGGTCATAGTGGTGTATCATAATAGTCTGCCAGGTGGTCCATTGGATACTGCCTTTGCTGCTGCTGCTGCTGTTGCTGCTGTTGTTGTTGTTCCTGGTGCTGCTTCATAATCTCCTTGACTTCTTCCTCAAGCTCTGGTGGGATGATGAACTGGTCATCAGGATCAGGCTGTGCTGGAGCAGCAAAGTAGCCCCCGGTTTTTCTGAGTGGTGCATCTGTTGCAACTTCAATTAAGTTATGGCTCCTCTCGTGTGGTGCCACAGAACCATTGCCCCGCCGGCGCCCTATTGTGCCTGTGGCAGAATATTCAGCTTTCCTGGGAAGGCCGGGCTCATCTTCATTGGCACTGATGACGATACCTTCATCGCTGGCTTCCACCGGCACTTGGAGCAGTTGCTTCTCCTTGGCTCGGCTGCAGTGGATGTCCACCTCCACCTCCACGCGGCTGCCGTTGGTGAACACTCCCTCGATCGGCTCCTCGTCGTCGCTGTCAAGGCCGTTGTCAGAGAAAGCGCTGGAGAAGGTGGCGCTGGAGAGCTGCCGCTGGAAAGAATTGGACAGGCAGACGGGGTGCAGCATGCAGCGCTGCTCCCCTGGGTAGGCTGGGCTGTTCTCATTCATGGCTACCTGGGGAGGCTCATCGGAGGCTGTGGACCCCACCTCGCTGCTCATTTCAGAGGTGGAGATCTCACTGCTGATTTCCGAAGCCATACCACTGCTCGAAGATGGCATCCCAAGCGCATCTGTTGGCCTGTCCTTGATGACCACATTGACAGACTGGGGGAAAATGCCTGGGCTGGGGGGTGGGACCCCATTAAGTTCGCAGCAGCAGAAGCTGTCCTCCGTCACGTTGAGCTGCACCACAACAGCGCTGATACTGTCATTGCAGCCGTAACTCTGGGCCAAAGTGCAAAGCTTCTTCGCGGCTGCCAGCGCGTCAGGCACGTTTCTGACTGCCTCCACTGCTTCCTCCATCGAGAGGCTGTCCCATAGCCCCTTGCTTCCCAGAATGAAGAACTCATCTTGTGGAGTTAAGGTGATGGACTGGACATGAGGACGCGGCACAACACTTGGGTGAAGGAAGGTGTACCCCAAGATTCTCGTTGAATCTGTCACACCATTGACTTTGCCATCCTGAAATTAGAAAGGATGAGAAATTGGAAAGACAGACAAGGATACACTGTGCCTACACTTCCTTGCATTTTACTGATGGCTGTTTTTGCGGTATCCCCAACACTGCCATTTATAGTGCCATTTAAGGAGACGGAAAAGCAAAGTGACTTGGAAGGAGAGACAGAGCTGGGATCAGAGCACAGCAAGGGCTGGTTTGCAATCCTGCGCTACGCCTCCTACACCCAACTGATTTGTCATCAGCATCACCTATGCACAGACTAACAAAGCAGAAGGCTGCAACAAAGAGCCATCTATTCTGCCCCTGCAGCTGCAAGAGCCAACTGGACAAATGTTTTACTAGTGAGTCAGACTTATCCCTCCTCCACCCACGATATCTGGCTTTATACAGGGCAAAGCAACACACAGCTCCATTTAATATAGGGGCAGGTCATTCAGTTATGAGTCTTCTCTTGCAGCTGTAACAAAATCGTAGGTTTCATCTTGGCTCATCACTTCAGAAACAAAAGTTTATTAAAAAATACTTTAAATGAAGCATGCAAGTCAAACGTAGCGGAGAGCAAGTCTGCATGTCTCAATCAGCTGAGTTGTAGTGAAATGTTTTACGTGCCCCAATTACTTACTACATTTCCACTTAGATATGACATTTCCAAAGGGAGGAGGAGTCGTATCTGAAGGGAAAACATCAGTAAAAATGGGCCCATTTGAGAAAAAAAATCCCATGCACGTCTGAATCCCAGAATCCTGTCCTGGTTAGAGTCCAAGCTGCCAGAATAAGCAGAGCAAGTGTCTGAAATAGCAAGCCTAGCTATCTGTCAGCCTGCTGGGGATAGCTGCACCCCGCTAATTGTGCTTGAGAAGCACAGCAAAGGTGAGGATTTACACTCTTTGGGTCCAGCTAAAAACTGTAGGGTTTATTATAAAGCAGATAACCACAGAAAAGTGAACCAAGACTAAAAAAGCTTCTTCTTTAAAACCACTCAGAAGAAATAAAACCCCATGTTGGTTTGTTAACTTTCCCATTAGAAGGCTGACAGCAGTGATAAGCCATCAAAGCACATGAAATCAGTGAGTCATCTTCAGATTCAGCACAGAAATCTCCCTTTTCCTCTACAGAACAACATAATGAGCATGCCTTGGTGATGCACACTACGTTGGAGTGACTCCCTTTCAACCTGTCACATTTGAGATCCCAGTAGTCACCTTTCCCTGGCAAGATCAATAGGCACATGACTTATTTCACACACACACATCCCTACACACACACGTGCACACTCTGCTCTCAGGCACACAGCAGTGAGTTTTCTGCCCTTTTCTCCACCATTAGGAGGATTCAATATTTATCCATGTGTCACACAAGGCAAAGCAAAACTGACAGCAGTGGCTTCAAGCTTCTAAGAAGGGAACAAATAGTTTTATCCTCTCTCATGGTTCAGCTGAGCACAGGGTGAGTTTTCCTTTTGGGCAAGTGCTCCCTTCAAGAGCAGCCTGTCAAAGGGCAGTTCTGGGAATACAGGAGTTCAGACAGCAAAGTCAGCCTGCTAGGAGCAAGGAGTCTCCTAAGGGAAGGACAACATTGCTCCAAGTGCTCTGCCCTCTCATTCTTTTCGATTGGAGAGGCTCATCATGACAGCTCCAGCAGAGCAATTCATCTCCCATTAGGAGGAGGGTGTCTGCTTTCCTATTCCAATGCAACACACAACTCATTCACTCTCGGAAGGTAATCAAAATCCTGCATGGCAATGGGATGGAAAAGCAACTTGATTGCATGGCATGAATCACCTTGAAAGGAAAAATGCAACTCCAGAACCCATACCATGAATGCTACCTCCTAGAGGTTACTAATATCAAGATGTAATTTCATGCACTGCTATGCAAATACTCTTCAAGGAACCTGCAAGTTGTAACAGACCCAGCTGTTCTCTAACCTCTGTGATAATGGCCTTATGCTGCTTAATCCTCTTCAGCTCTTCTTCACAACTCATCACGTAACACCTGGACAAAGGCAGAGGTTTCCCATTCCGGCAGAGAACAGTTTGGCACTTCCCCACATTTGCTGAAGTTAGCGTGAAACATCCACCAGGGTCCATGGGATCGTGTTTTATATGGCAAAGGACAGCAGAGCCTCCAAGTTTCTGTCCAGCTGTTCCAAGTTTCCTGGAATTAAACAAAACAATGATTGTTCTTTAACTGGAAAACAAGTGTTAGGGGTACTACGGAGGAACAGCCGCTGTTCCACAAGCATTCAGGGCCCTGACTCTATCAGATCACTGGGACAGAAACAAAAGTCTCCACTGAAGGCTGTGACACTACAGCAGAAGCACTGCAGAGATTTCACGTGCAACTTCTCAGGCAGTGTGTTATTTTCACATATGCAGATACTCAAATCTGCTCAATTTTAGAAAAAAAATAAATCTTTGCACTTTGAAAGAATTTCAGTTGTCTCTTTTCCTTTACATCTTATAGATACTTGTTTTAAAGGTCAGATAGAGCTTTGGCTTCTGAAGCTACAGATTGTTATAAAAATAATAATTCTGACTGTAAAAAAAACTCTACTGTTGAGCAAAAACAGAAGGCAAAGGTTCATGTTTTGTGATGTGTTCAGAATAATGCTCTTAAAAGTATCAAATATTCAGTAAAAAAATCACAGTGGCTGTGAACTCCACTCTAAGAAGGCACATTTTTCATTTATGCTGTCAGGTAATAACCTGTTAAATATGTTATTAGAAAAGTTTAAGCCTGCTTTTTCAGCAGGAGTCACAGTGGGGAAAAAAACAAACTATAGATAAAATTGAAGTTTTCAGAATCGTGCCATTACAAGGTAAGTTAATTGCAATACTAGACTGTGAAAAACCATTCATCCTTCCCAGTAGCTTATTTATCGGGGTCTTCTTCTATAGTAATTATAAAGCTAATTGCTAATATTTATATTAAGGCTCGTTATAGCTTGTAAGAACTTCTGATTCAAAATCACGGGGAGAATGCATTATTAAATTTGCAACCAAGCTTCAATCTGCTTTTTTTAATTTATTGTTTACAAATACACTTTAGGGGTGCTGCATATCAACTGTAAGCATCAGGGAAGGTTAAATTCAACTGGAATGACTGCTGTTTCTGGTTCTCCAAAGAAGTGGTTAGCTTATTTTGACTCGAGACGGGGAAAAAAAAAAAGCAGCTTTTTGTAGGAATGCCACATTCCTGTGAAATTGCATTAGTAACAAACCACTTAATAAGTACTTTCGATACTCAAATTTGTTATTAGTTTTGAATATTTTAAGTATATGGAAACCACCTGCTCAGCTAGTAGTCTGAGGCACTGTTATAAGCCATTACGGGAAAGAAATGTTTTCTCTCTTGTGTTTGTAAGTTTGAGAACCATCCTACTGCTTCCCTACCTGTTCCAATACAACAACTTCTGTACTTCTCCTTTCCAAAGGTGCAGCAATTCAACAATAAGCAATACTACTTTTAATTTGGTCCACTTCCTTAGTCTCTAAACTGCTTATTTGCTTTCTCCTTTGTTTCCCTGACCTCTTCCTTTCTTCAATTCTCTTCCTACTCCTCCTTCACTCAGTGTGTCCCTGGGCACAATTTCTTCTTCTGTCAAGAAGAGCACACAGTTTCCAAACCACTACACAGAACTACTGTTACACTCACAGCTATTGTATCACAATGTCTCTGGATGGGTCCTGCTCAAATGATATTCTAAGGCCAAAGGGATTTCTGAGGAATCTGTTTTAAATAGCTGTGTAACCTTAAATAACCTGAATTGGTACAGAGAAACAGAAAGAGCAAGTCCAGACTTTGCAGGCAGCAGTAGTAAGGAAGTTTAAAAAGATGATCAAGACATTCACAGCACTGACTTGGTTATGGCCAATTGTGAACGGTAAGACTTAGAGAAGATACAAAAAAGAATAAACCTCCACCCACCACTTAGTCATGGGCATTTAGTAATTTTTGCAGGTGGGTTGGAGTTTTTCTTGCTTGGCTGGGGAGGTGTTGGAGTTTTTCTCCCCACACCTGAAAGGAACAGAGAGCAATATTCACAAAGCAAGCAATAAAAGAAAATGCTGTAGGCAGATACCAAGGCCTTTTTCCCCCTCCCTCACATTTTTTTGAAGCAAAATCAGGTGTCTGACCTGAAAGTAAACAACCGGCCCAGGGAGCACAGCCAAGGCAAAAAACCACTTCAGATCCGAGACTCACCTCTGCATAACAATGAAAGTGTTGATCATGTATTCCTCCTCATTCTTTGTTTTCTGTAGCTCTTCTGCTAAGATGTCACTCATGGTGCACTGCAGCAAATACGGCACTTCCACATTGCGGTCACCATCAAAAACACCATAAAGTGCCTCCCGGTTGTCACAGAAGTTGTTGGCTGAGAGTGCTGCCACACACAGCCTAGCGAAAAAACGAAGCAGGAGAACATCAAGGATATATCCCACTATTAGTTTCTCAACTTGTCATTTTGACCTGGTCTGAGAGCTAGCTTTAACCACTTCTGTTCACAGGCATTTCAGGACTGCTTTCTGAGCCATGGAGACAAGTCAGGCCCATCAACAGTGCCAGGATGGGGAGGAAACTATACTGGAAGTTCAAGCAAAGCCCTAAACATTCTTCCTCCTTTTCAGCATGTGAACTAGTCCCTTATTCGCAGAAAAAGGGGGGAAAGTATCCCTGAAACAACCAATTTAAACTGCACTTGCTCCTCTAAAAGCCATCTTTAAAACCAAGTTGTGTGCTAAATCAGTTAACAGTTGGTAAAGGCTTGCTGGCACTTGCTATAGAAACCTAGGTAGCAAAGGATTTCTCAAAAGGTATTTGAGGAACAAAGAAAGATTAATCACGTTGCTTTTGATACATTATTTGTCAAGTGCTGCCTTAATCACAGGAGTGCCACACACTATGAATATTCTGTCTCTTCCTTTAGTATCTCTGATTTGCTTGGTAAACATCCTTTGGCTGAAGATAAAGAAGCTTTGCAAAGAGGAAGATGCTTTCAAACACTCAGATCTTTTTCAAGTACCAGAGTCTTGCATGGACCAAATGTGTCGGCTACACTTGTATCTTAGCAACTTCCCTAACAAAGACCGAAGTGGAGAGCCAAGCAGGGGCTTGGTATACAAATGCGGAGTTGTGGCAGGGCCTCTGCCTCTGCGAGCCCCAAAACTTTCACTGAGAAAAGGATTTCTTTATCTTGGCATAGAGGGGCTCTGCTGCTTGAGTGCCCATTGTAACAAAACCCACGCCAGGTCGTACTTGTTCTTAACGCCGGACGCCTCCGTGTACCCGTGACTCCACACTGCCGGCGCTCCTGACGCATCCCCGGCTGAGGGCTGGTCGATCTTGAAGCAGCGGATATTGCTGCAAGGAGAAAGGAAAGAGGAAAGATGCAATGGAATGAAATGCTGACATGATCCAACTTGAAACGTGAAGAGAATACCTTTTTCTACTCTCCCAGTTCTTAGTATTATGTTTAATAGAAGAAAATGAAACAGGACATCCAAAATGGTTACCTTTATGTGCCTATATACAACAAACAATACCTCTGAGGGTGTGAGCTGCACTGTTATGCTCAGCTGGCATTTCGTTCCCTGCCCTTACCCCGAGCTATTTGTTTCAAACCTGGCGCTGTAGGAATACAAAGCAAATTTGTCACTAGTTTGATGAAAGCCAGTACAGGGGAGTGACTTTTTTTAACTTATACATCTCTTCCACCCATTTTAACAACAAGTCTCTGCACTCTTTTCATTGTACTCAAATGAAATATCCTGTATGACCCACAGCATCCCTTTTATGGAAGAAAAATTATTTAGAAACACTAACATGTAGTAAAAGCTTTTCTCAGGAAAACACCTACAAAACTGAAATCAGCTCCATCCTGCATCAACCTGCAAGAGCCAACCTGTGGTCCCGACAGCAGGCAACAGCCCTTCTGCCTTCCCCAATTGTGCAGTCCAATTTTACTTAGGCCCTTGATCCTCTATCCTCCAATTTACTACCAACATAGCCTTTAGCCTGAATTTCAAGTATCTCATGGAGCATAGTAAAGACTTAAAAAGGGCCCAGCCCTCTCTGTTTATACCCTTCTCCTCACAGCCCTGATTTGCTGGGGAGAGATGACCTACCCCCTGCTCCCTACTGCTCTCTTCCAAAGGCAGGAAAAGTGAGCTCCCCACATGCTACAGAGACTGCAAAGGCACCTGAACCTTTCATGAACAAAAAGAAACATAAAAGGACACAAGCAGAAAGGTCTAACTGTTCACTCTGAGCATTCATTTTTTTCTCTATCCAAATCCCTACCTGACCTGAACACACAGAAAAGTCTTTTCAGCATTGCACAGCCTTCCCCAAATAACCTGAAGTACTGTCACATCCAGTTCGATTTCTTCTACATTAATAACCAGGATGTACATTGGCAAGGGCAGATTAAAAGCAAACAAATTACACAAATAATGTTAGAACCACTTCTGTTTTAAGGTTTTGGTTCTGCAGCCCTCTGTATGGCAAACAGGAGGCCAACATCTTGCCACAAGCATTAGAAGAGATTATCTAACCCCAAATCAGACTGGAAACCTGGATCTCTTCTGAAGTAGCGGAGATTCTAATTCTGTCTGCACCTGCAAAGCAGCACACACATAAGCAAACACTCTTTCTCTGCAGACTTCTCACACAAGGCACTTATCTCCAGGGCACAGGAACTTGGGTCAAAAAGGTCTCTGTTTCCTTTTTTAACTGAGCTGACTGACCATTGATTCCTGGGCAGGTCAAGGACCCGAATTTGTCTCAAGGCTTCCCAGCAGTGGTGACAAAAAAAAGATTCCTCAACGCACTGCTTTCAGCCTCCTCAGTAGCACCACTACAAGCAGACCATGTGCCCAGAAAGGAATGATATCCAGCAGCAATGATAGCCCTATGCAGGCAATATGGGCTAAGGCTTCAGAACAGCATGGTTTATTCCCCTCTTAATTTAAAACGACTGTTACAATTGAACTAGATGCTCTTTCCTAGAAATCAGAGTAGCAGTATTTATTTTTTGTTGTTGTTGTTCTTTTTCATTTTAATTGGTACTGAAAATTCTTACATCCAATAAATCCCTTGGCAACATCCTGCTAAGCATGCAAGCCTCCTTTAAGATCTCCATACATATTAAAAAAGCAAGCATGCATGACAGGACTCTTCTTCTCACCAGCACTGGAAATACATATTAACCTACTACCTGCTTGAATCCTGCCAGGGCACAGATGGAGAGCTGCCTTTCACATGCAGAAGGAAGATATAAAAAGTATCAAGTGCACAAGTATTTTTGTGCCTGCCAGGAAAATCAAGTGAAAGAAGCGCCTCCTCCCTCACAGTCAATTATAGCTGTATACCATAGAAGTCAGGGTAGTATATCAATACAGACTGAGAAACCTCTCAGGAGGCCTGAAACACTTGACTGCGGCCAATGAATATTAGTGAACAGAACAGACCTGAGGTCTTTAGAATAATTTATTTTAGAAAATGAAACAAAACTAAAAAAAAAAAAAAAAAAAAAAATCCACCTCCACCCCCCCAAACAAATAATCCAGCAAAATGCACATAAAAGGGGAAAAAAGTTTTCCGTGAATTAAGAACCACACATTTGCCAGTGAAAATATGGCATGTAACTGGGCCACACTTCTCTTCAACCACTTAGGATTTCAATTTGTACAATAATGCTACAATGCATGATGCCTGAACACTAATGTGGCAAGAAACTGGGTGCCCCATCTTGTCTGCTGGGCTACATGCGACAAAAGCTGGTATTTCACTTTAAGTTCTGATACAATTCGTTAACTGTGTAAAACATATATATTTTTCCCCCTATGAACCAGAGCAAAATTACACACTGCTTCTGCAAGAGGATTTCCTGTATGCAATAAAGAAGCTCTTAAAATAGAGGAATACCCCTTTTTTCACTGTCTGCTGCAGAACATGGACTCTTGTTTTTATCTGTGAAAACTCATCATTACTCAAATTCCTACTTATATCTTGTAAAACCTGCTGATTCAAGCTAAAAGCAAACTCACACCATAAGATTCCCTTGCTTGCACGACAGGTGAGGTTTACTACTCCAGTGTCTGATCTTAACCATTTAAAAACAAACAGCATGAAGCAATTGATCAACCCCTAAGAAGTAAATCAATCCTCTTTGAAACCATTCAATATTTAAAAATCAAAGAGACTTAGAAGGAAACCTGGAACTGGTGCAGTTCCCTAAAGGACGTAAGAAAAGGTCAAGGCAGCACCACTATCCACAGGTGGTCTGGTTTAGTGCAACAGCTTCCCAACACACTGCAGAACAAGGCAGGAAACAAACAGGTAAACAGGAAGGAAACTGAGGGTCCCAAAGCAAAGGAACTAGTTTTGCTGCAGACTGGGAGATGTGACTCTTCACGAGAAGTTTAAATATGAAAAATGCATCATTTCTAGGACAAAACCAGAGAAGTATGAAGGGTAACAAGAAACACTTAAAAAAGCAGCACAATGGCAAAGAGACCCAAGCAGATAAATGTGAAGAAAATAAAAGTAGGCAGCTACTGGCATCTCCACAGTGCTACAAAATATGTCTTTTGGTTGAATCTATTGTCAGAAGTAAAATGGAGATCAAACTGGCCCAACAGTGGTTAACCCAGACTAGCAGACCCCTCCAGGAGGTACAGCTGAAAGCAACTGCACTGGAGCAGATAAAGTCATCCGCTTCAAGGGAGCACCAACTTCCCACCTATCCACATAGTCTGTTACTTTCTGATCTGCTTACAACAGGAAGACATTTTCCTTACAAGAGATACACACTTCTGTGTATTGTGGTTTTCTGACACCCTAGGGACAGAGATGTTCTGCCCTTTCCCCCTCTGTAAGGTAACTTACTTCAGCAGCTCTAGGGTTTTGTGATCCAAGGCTAATCTGGGATTTCCAGTCAGGTCCAGCTCTTGCAGTTTCGGAGGCAGGTTTTCAGGCAATGTGACTTCACTCAGTTCATTGCAGCTTAGATCCACACACTGCAAAAGGAAAGCAGCCAAAAAAGAGAATTCAGCTGTCATCAAGATCATACAAATTTTGATTAAATGTGGTAATGCACATTTTCTGAACAATAAAGGCTGCAACTAAGACCTAAGACCATTCATTTAGGTAAGTGGTTCTTACAAAAGAAATTCATACGGCATTTAGCCATCTTGCCAGATGTCTGGGACACCTAGAAATATGTTCCCTCCATTTACATCTATAGTCAGGTGCCATCTTGTTACAAAACCACTAAGTTTTGTCTGCTCTTCACAGACAAAAATATTGTCAGGAGATTTTCAAAGTATTTAAGGAAAAATGTTATTGATGAAAATAGTCTTTTAATAGATAAATGGAGATAAGTACAGCTGGGGCTTCTAAGCCATAGGCATAGCAGTCCCTCCTCCAAAGTCAGTTTAAACCTGCGTGAGTATGAGCAGGCTCCCAGGAATTCAATATTTACTGAGGGATATTAAAATAAGCAGAGTTATTCATGTATGGGG
>VZRE01001317.1:227201-309095 GCA_013396775.1 Cephalopterus ornatus
CGGTTTTAATTTGTGTCATCTTAGATGGAGTCATATTTAAATATGAAGTCAATAAAATGAGTGAAAAGTTTAAATATTTCAGAAAAAATATGATACAAAACGGCCGAGCAACTTGCAGGCTACCCACCAGCTAATCACAAATTAGCTAGAACAAGTGCACTAGAATGACAAAATCCCTAAACAAACATTGTTTAAAGCTGCATATCCAGATGAAAGTCAATACATAAGGAAAAATAGGGTATTTGGGAACAAAACCAACTCTCCAAATGCTTATTCCAGGATGACCAGTGTAGTATGCACCAAAAGCTGCAAAAAAGTAATTCTGAGAGGACAGAACAAGTTGGTATTTAAAATAGAGGACAGAAGAACTGTCCACATCACTCTGAAATACCATCTTCTACTTTCAAACTGCAAAAAGGGAAAGACTTCAGAAACTTTAATAAAAGACCTGAAAGGGGCAGAGGGAGACTTTTCCTAACTGCACATTTTGACCATTATGTAATTTCCATCAATACAGGAGAGGCACTTTCATTTTTGTAGGTGTATACAAAGACATTGGGTCCTGAGCTGGAAGAAGGCATAAGATTAACCTAGTAAATTCTGAAAACGAAAAATCTCTGAACACTTTATTAAATAAGCACAACAGAAATAAATTTCTGACCCAGATCTTGAATCCCAAGATTGTCTAATATGGAGGCTTTATTATCTATCAAGAACAAACTGCTGACGTTATCTAAGCCTGATAAGGAAATCAAAGTCTAAATCTGTCACGCAAACAAAATAGTAGACAGCTTAACAGCAGTTATTCCAGAGAGGTTTTTTAACTCTGCACAACTTCTTGCTGCTTCCGGAGAGCCAGTAATTACTTTGCAGATTAAGGAAGCTGCCAGCAGGCCTTGTTGTGTTCAACACCTCAATGCTATTACAAATTTAATGGAAGAGTATGCTGAAATGAAAAATACAAATACAGTCATTTCATTGTTCTTCTTAAATGCCCAGTATGCACCAAAGATAGCAACACTCTACAGCAGATCCCTTGGTCCCTAGGCACTAGTGAAGATAGCTTATTTATCAGGTTGGGATTTCTTAGGTGTCTCTTGTACTGTTTGAAGAATAGGCTAAGAGGAACTTGCTGCAGATCTATGTTAAATTTAGTCCTTATCCTACTCCCCAGGCAAGCAGGAAAGTCTACATCCTAACTGATCCCAATTTCCTCATGCATGAAATGCAAGCTGGTTTTGCCCCACCCATGCAGCACCAGAAGAACAACTCCTGCAACTGCACACAGGATTTTGCGCTTGATAGGCCACCTGAAAGACAGGGTTTAACAGTCAGCATTTGCTTATGCTGCATCTACAGCTTTGTAACTGTTGTGTTCAAGGCTGGAAGGGACTTCAGTTATTTCCAGTTGTGACTAAAAGTGACCATACCCATATTAACCTTTTTAGCTAGGAGAAAAACTACCAAAGATCAAGAATTTTGTTTTCAAGGTCTTACTGCTACTAGATCTTCACTTATTTGAGATCTCAAGGTAATGGTCTTGCAAAAGATAACCTTGATCAAAAACTGTGACAAAAAACCTCTGCATCACCCTCACCACAGCAGCCCAGCAAGACAGCCATGAATAGAAGCAACTCATCAGTCAATAAAAATTGGATGATAAAGTAAAGTGAGGTCCCGGCTGCGAAAAGCAAGCCTGGGTTGCTGCGTTCTGCAGAAGCAGTAAGGACTACTGAATTGTTTGACTGCACAAGAACACCAGGACAATGGATGACAACTTCAAAAGTGCCCTTTTTTATTTTGAAGGCAAGGAAATTGCAGTCAAACAACAGCTGCAAGGCAGTGTCTGCTGGGGCATTGACTCAGCTGTGTGTGCTTCCAGCTGCTCAGCCACTCGCAGAAGATATTTCAGTGCACACAGTGCACACCTGACAGTATAAATACCTCATAGAAGACAATAAAACCCCTAAAAAAATGTATTGGGCAAGATATTTCAGAGATAGCCACTGGGCTCTTTAAAAGAGGGCAACACAACTTCCGTGGCCTTGGAAAAGGCTACAGAGTGTATAAAAGAGTGTGTAAAAAAGTCTTAGAGTCAATTATATCGCTAAAATGACCTTGTGTCTGGAAATCCTGGAGTTATTGCGATTGTAAAAGCATCATCATTTACACTAATTTTCTTCTGAAATCATTTCAGACAGCATAGTAACTGCTGCTACTAACTGTTCCAGTAATACTGACACCAAAAACATACTATGTCAGCCTCCCAGGCTAATTAAATACAAAAGCAAAACAGCCATTACCTCAAGTAACAGAGTTTTCCCAGGAGTTTAGAGTGTTTGAATGCCACTTCAGTTAAAATTAACCATCAAATATGATATATTCACAGAGGTGACATCAGACTATATGACTTTGTTCTTTGCTATAAGCAAGCTTATTTCACCCAATGACCAAATCCATACTTCAAGCAATGAATTCCGAACTTACTTCGGCACATTTTCAAGTAATGGATACAGGCAATAAGCACAAGCTTAATTCCAAACTGATAAACACCAATCATGACCTAGAGAAATCACCAAAAGGCCAGAAGAACTCCTATACTGAAAAAGGCACATTGCCATCTGGGAACTTACATCTCATGTAAGTCAAAACTAGGCTGGAGTACTGACCAGACATTGTCCTTCCTCAAAGGTGCAGTCAAAGAACACTGTGCCCTCTTGGATGAAGCCGCATATGCTATCCCTGCATTCCCAAAACACTTGGTGACATCCACATCTCTTTCTTCTGCTAAAGAGAACTAAATAACCAGAGGGAACCAGCAGGAAGAAACTGCCAGGTCTCCCAAGAGCATTTTTTCTGCTCAATGTCGCTGAGTAGCACCTTGAACGTGATGCTTCTATAAGGCACTCAGCTTTCCCCAAGATGCATGAACAAAAGGAAAAAGTTGACTGTTCTCTATCAGCATGTTTACATTATCTTTTTTTTGTTTTTGTTAACATCACCCTCACATTTTTAAAGAAATGTTTACTGTGCAGAGCCTCACTCCCCCACCCCAATTCTTCCTCTAAGAAAAAAGGCTTTACTTCTGATTGATTCTAAATGGCCCTTTGCTTCCTCTGGCCATTGTTCCAAAGAGGGAGGAGTATTCAAAAACCCACAAGTTTGTTTGAGATTTCCTGGCTAAAACCACAAAGCTCATCTTTACATGTTCTTGCTTGTCCAACAGAATTATTGCTCCTTCTGCTTTCCATGACCCCAGACACGTCAGGCTGGGAACTTAGCCTTTTGACTTAACAGAGCACCAGAAGGACACTTAAGTTGTTTAGAGTCCATGAATAGGTAATCAGTTCTCAGCCTCAGAGAATGACAGATTTTTCTGCTGTATCACAAGATTTGTATGCTGTGAGATAACCGTCTCCCAGCTCTGGCCAGCAGAAAAGAACGCACAGCGCCAACTATTCCGCACTAGGGTCAGGCGAGAAGCAGGAACTCAATCCACAAAAGGTAAGCAGCAGTGTTCATCAGTGTGGTCAAACAAAGAATGCGTCCCACAAAAACAAGTGTCAGGAATTGTAGAGAATTACTTCTGGAAACACATACAAGAGACAGATTAAGTATTCTTACATTGTACAAAATATGACTGCAATTAGGAAAATGAAAGTAGCTTGCCTAAATACTCAAATCCCGTGCTCCTGGAATTTATCTCTGTCCCCAAGGCCTATCATATTTTGCAGCTTCAGCAGTTTTTAACACATGCTCCAAACAAAGTCCATTCCCACACAATCAACCAATTGCCAAGGCAGCAAGAGTTAATTACCCATAGCTCTTGCCAAATGTTTAAGTCGCATCAAAACAGACTGTCACAAGAAGACAATTAACACTTATTTGGCAGAGAAGATACGATCTAAAGAAGGTAAGCGTAAATCAGATTTGGAGGCTCCTCTTCCATTTTACTCTGAGGCCGCACAGGGGCAAATATTTTGCATATGACTTCGGAGGAGAAAGCAGCTGTCAGATCTCCCTAATTTCTGAGAATATACTATCCCATAGCAATGAGAGACTCAAGGGGAGAATAGAATTGGTAAAATCACATTACACTTGCTTCTTCCAAAGCACATTCATTCCATACCTTTATTTCAGAAAGCTGCATGACTTCTGGGAAGACTTCAATGCAGTTGGAGTGAGCAATTACAGTATGCATACGTCTGCAGTTCATGATGGTTGTTGGAATGGCTTTCAGTTTGTTCCCACTAATATCAATTTCCTCCAACTCTTCCAGCTTGGCCATTTTGCTATGAAAACAAAAATTTGAGAATTCTTCTATTAATAGACATGCATATTTTATTTTGAAGTGGCAATAAGAGCAGTGGTTTTCATTATTTTAAGAAAACAAAATCGTAGACTTCGACTCTTGTTAACAGCAGTGCCTGTCACCTCTCCTCACACAGATGCTAACAGAGTTGTGGAACAAAATGTGTGTTTCTTCTAGTGTTTGTTAATGCTACCTTTCAGATTACTTACTTTGCTTACATCGCCCCTGCTCACCAGCTCACTTTCACTCTTTTTCCTCCCTTCTTTGCCTTTGTTTTGACCCTAGTTTCTCATTCCATCTCAAAGTTTCCCCTCCACCGTTTAGCACCTCACTCAGCCCTTCCCCCTAAATTCATCTCCATCCCTCCCCCTTGCCACTGAAGCCCAGCTGCTCAGAACATCACACAAGGACAGAGATGTCTTTTCCATAATTTATTGGCAACTCTTCTCCAAGGTTGCACCCCATCAGTTTTAGAGCACATCTTACACTTGAAAGATTTCTGATTAAAACAGAGTGAGTTGAAAGTACAGAAATTGCTGGCAAGGCAGAATCTCCTTCTGGAGTTGAGAGGATTTTTCCCTAGTGGAGTGTAGTCCACTTTGAGAAGACATTTCCAGACCATTATGCTCGCTAATCTTTTGTGAGGAGAAGCCCACCAGGTGTAAGCAAAGTGACCAAGACAGGCAAAACAGAAGACCCCCTTGCTCAACTTTCAAAAGCATAGCGTGGCCATGTTGAATTAGTCCAGCTCAAAAGAGTTTCAAGTATCATTAAAACACACCAACCAACATGCAACCAACCAACCAACAGCACTCGCTTGACTGTGTACTGCAAGAGAGGGTAGCAATGTGCAAGAGGGCATAAGCAGGTGAATCCACCTACTGCAGCACCACTACATTCAAAATACAGCCTATGCCACCACATTTCTGTGCAATTTAGTTCTTGCTGTGAAAATATTTCACGATGCCCACCTACCAGTGGGCCCGAGGCAGTGAAACTTACCTTGCAGGGAAGCTCTGTAGGCGATTGTAAGCCATGTGCAAGATTTTCAGGTGTGGGTGGCCTGTTAACAAGGGTACACATTTATCTGTGAGGTTGTTATTGGTCAAATACAGCTCCTGCAAGATGCTGTGGGTTTCTTCAGAAAGGGTGGCTGGAGGAAGCATTTCCAGTTTGTTGGCAGAGGCATTAAGAAATCTTAGGCTGCAAAGAGAAGTTACATAAGGGAGTTCAGTGAAACATCCTGCAGGTTTTGTCTAGAAGTATAAATAAAAATCTCTATTTTTAAGAGGTAACTTCAGATAGTTATAAAGCAAAGGTCAAAAGCAACAAGTTCACAACAACAGACAGAAAGACCAAAAGTCTAACACTATAAGAACAAGACTGTGTTTTTAAATGACCACATTTGTAAGAACAAAACATGAGCAAAATGAGTATGTCAAAATGCCTCTATTCTGTCATCGAGACCTCAGTACCTCCAACGTTACTACAGATGTACCTACAGGTAAGAGCAATACCAAACCACTTGATTTCCATATTCATTACACATAAAAACGAATTCTGTATTCATCATCAGCGAATCATGAGAGCATAGCTGCCTTTCAAGTGACTAAACAAGTCAATGGTAAAAAAAGACAGCCACCATTTCGGTATTTTAAATACTGTCTAGGGTGCAGACAGTATTTTGTTCAAAACTGCAGGCCTGAAAGCAACTACAAAATATGAAAAAGTACTCTTTGAATATTTGGATAGCTAAAGATGTCCCGAGCACAACAAAAACCAAAGCCTGAGACAAAGCAGTAATTTGCCTTTTAGATTTTAAAGAGAGACAATGCTAGTAGCAAATAAAATTTAAAAAGTTATAGACTTGCTTGCAAGTGTATATATATATATATACAGCAAGACAGCCACATCTCTATGCAGTTTCTCAGTGCCCTTCTCCTGTTCCCTAAAGCAGCAGAAGCCCATGTCAAGTATTTTTTTGCAGTTCCACCACAAGCAACAAGGACTGAAGAAGCACAGAAACGGAGTTATTCTTTCTCTCCCAAAGGACTTTTTCCAGGATAGGAAAAAGACCTGTTGAAGTATAGGCACTGCCCATTCCTGCCAGTGAAGTTCTGTGGGCAGAGGGTTCGTGTTTGTTAGGGGAGTTTGGTGATCACAGCAGCACTGTAGGTATCTTGAGGGCTAGAATTCACACCAGCTATTCCAGAGACATGGAAAAATAAAACTATTTATCTTTTGGTAACCAACTTTGGCATAACCATGCCTTTTCAGCAGAAATATGACCTCCCTTCCTCCCTTTTTCAGAAAAGGCTGCCTCAGAGCAATACAGAAGTAAGTGTGTGGTGCCAGTCTGCAGCGACCGTGTTCAGACCAGGCCGTACTGCTCCTACCAGCCAACGGGAATGGGCAGCTGCAATGGGCAAAGCTGAGTTCAACAAACAGAGGCTCATAAATGTGCTCTCTGAAGCCTGTACAGCCACTGATCAGGACACAAAAGGTAGGTGCATTCCTGTCAATCTTAAGAGAAAGCGATAAAATATTGATAGCTGCTCCCATGCACGCGGGAGTCCACACTGACCTTTAAGGCCTATTAATGAATGAAATGGATTTGCAAGAGTAGCAGCTGGTTGAAACTTCCTCAGCAGTAAATAAGGGTCAAATATGCTACAGAAGTCACGTGGAATGCCAAAGGATTAAAAAAACCCCACTATTTCCATCAGAAGCAAAAATCTCTCAACACTGCACAGAACTGAAACTAGGTTAGCTGTTTTACACAGACAGAGGAGTCCACTTCAGAGAAACACAGTTTAATCCTCAGGCTCACTCATTATTCACAAGGGTGCTAAAAATCCAGAGGAAGAAGGGAGGAGAGGAAGGATTAATATAGAGAAGGGAATAAGCAGCTGAAAGGGGTTTTAAATTTATTTATTTATTCTAAAAAGATGCTGCTCAATTTCACCCTTTAGCTACAAGTTAAAAATATATTAAGCTCATTCGAATTTGGATCACTGTACTTAATTAAACACCAGGAAGTACACCTATTGCTAAAAGTACAGACAGCTACTACTTTGGCAACTTCAATCTAATGTGCATGATGGTCTTCCCTCTCCGCAAAAAACGCACCTTGATTAACATTAAAGCCACAGTACCACTCATAACACAAAATGATCAGCTTCAGCTCAGTCTGGAAAGGCTCAAGTAATAAACAGGTTTCAGGCTTATGGGAAAAGTGAGTTTTTACAAGAATACGATGGGGATGGGGAGGGGGCAGCAAAACACCCTTGGTGTCATGCTCTGCTACCCTGAAGAAGAATCTGTGTTTTACTTTTGTTCTTGCAAGCTACAGGAGAATAGCCTGGAGTGTTTCACAGATAGCAGCAGCCAAAGAAGTAACCTAGAGAGCATCATAACCTATGGCTATGAAGTTTGCGCAAGAACAGATAGCCCAATGTACAACTAAAAGCTTCAAGTAAGAAAAGGTACAAAAGCTGAAATTAATACAGTGTACTATACTGCAGCCATTTTAAATTCGAAAGAAAAATGAATCAAACATTCTTCTGTTTTTAATAAACTTTTAACATTGGTGGAATATAACAAGAAATTTCAAGTTGTTCCCTCACTGGTACTAAAACTGAGTGGAATCCATGTATTCCTGCCAGAAAGAAGTTTTGATGCATATATTTTCCAATGGGGAGAGGAGAGAGGAGAGTTGATGCACACACACACCCTTCCCCCCAACCCTGCCCTTTTGCCAAATCTTCCAGCGAGTGATATAACAACATTGTAAATAAATCCTCATCATCCTAATCTACAGTTTAGTGTCTTGTTGTGAACAAAGTTTAGGTGGCCAGCAAAAATCTTGCCAACAGTCTGGAACGGGAACCCTGTTGTAGCAGGGTATCTCTACTTAGACAACTGACAGTCAGAGATTAGTTAGACACTAATCTCTGTCTGTAGATGACAGAATTAAATTAACTTTTAGAAATGAGTATGCTGCTTGCTTACATGTTCCTTTTGACCAGCTGTTACATTAAAATGGCAAAAACATTTGGAAATGATAATTCTTTCAAGATATTGTATTTAAAAAGAAAAATAAAATTAAAAAGGAACACCATTCTTTGGCCAAAGAACAGAATGAACCAGCAGATTGCTACTGCCAAAAATTTGTCAATTCTGTGCTATAATATCATGTGAAAAAAACCCCAAACCAACAACTAAAAAATCAAACCCAAAAAAATCCCCCAAACACAAAAAAACCCCCATCAACAGCAAACCAAAGCAACAAAAACCCAACAACACCTAAAACTGTACTTGCCCATCAGTTTTTTCCTCACACTGATTTAACACAGAAGTCCTCCTCCAGGTTATTTCCACTCCCCTATTTCTTCATCCTTGTGCAATGTGCCAGCTGCTACCTTAGAAGCCACATCTTCTAAATGCCCTCCAGAAGAGTGGAAATTTACTTGAGCACAACTGTTCCTATCTCTCTTGTGTATGGACTTAAACTGATTCATGTTCCTTGAAGATATCCCACTCATACTGCTTATCAGATGGAACTAGAATGTCAAGTATTAAAGCTCAGTCCAAAATTAATTGTTTCCCTTTCCAATTCCACCCACATATTATACCACAAGCTCATGAAAAAAACCCTACAGCATCACTACAAAGACCTGAATTCAGCAGCCTGTGCACATACCAGAGTATAATACAGAGAGGAAAACATGAATTAACAAATACTAAAAGAGTGTCGAAGATTAAGAAAGAAATGAAGGCGCTGATAGGCTGATGTCAGAATTCTTCAGCTTTGACAAGGTGAATATTCTCCTCTGGTGTTATAATATAAACGGTAATCTTAGGCTAGAATAAGTCACCTTTGGTTTTATGAGGTATTGAAGTACAGTACAGTCCCTTGCTGGATTTAACTTTCCCAAGAGGCAAAACAAGAAAAGACTGTCCAAAGAATAGGCCAAAATCAAAGACATGGATCTAACTCCACAAAAAAGACCTAAAATGCAGCCACAAGTATTCCCTATTTATACCCAGAGGATTCTGATCAAGGTTTGAACTTTGCCTACCAGTGTCACCAATGCCTACCTCTAGCATACACAAAAGCTGAAATCAGACAATTGTGAAAATACAGCATCTCTCAATTCCTCATAGTTTTCTGAGGTAGCTTGGCAAACTTGGCTTGCTGGTAAGACACAGCCACCACTGAAAAAAATATAAGTTCTCTAAAAAGCTTAAGAACGTTTGACAAGCAGGAACACAGACAACTGCATTCAGTGGTGAAGCAACAGCAAATCAAAACCACTGTGTTTAGCTCAAAAGTACTGATAAGAGTTGGAAAGAACACTGCAGCTGTAAAAAGAGAATATGCAGAGAAATCAAGATATCCAGCTTGGCCTATGCCCCAAGATCTCCATCAGTACAGAGCAATCAAAATACAAAATTTCTTCTTCAGTGCCTTCTGCAAAGACATGCCCTCAATTTCTGGTCGCCTAATACTAAAAAAATTTATGATTGTGGTAGCAGGCATGTGAGGAAGAATCCTGTATGCTAAGCATGTCTGGGGGGGAAAAGAGAGCATAAAAAAAATCAGCGGGCTGTTTTGCCAACCCATGCAAAAGAGGGTATTTCTTCTTTAAAAAAATAAATAAATAAAATAAATCAAAGAAAGGAAACATTCAAGTGGATCTCCTTCCTGTTGATGGACTGCCAAAAAAACCAATTAACTGCTGCTGTCTCCTCAGTTCTTACTTTCTAACCTATCTTAGCTGTTTTATTAATTGTGATTTCCCGAATTTCTAATGTACCTGCTTGCAAATCCTTAACCTATCAACAAAGAAACACATGCAGTTAAGCATCTCTGCAACACAAGAATGTGCATCAAACACTTAAATAGCACTTGGCATTCATTTGACTTTGTCTCGTCCCTCACACTTCCCCTGCATCCAGGATAGGACTGAATACTTGCATCACAAAGAAGCAGCCACAGTGGGTGGAAATGGCAAATATCAAACAAGAGCAAGTTTAACTGGGTTACCTTCCAGAATTCCAGCAAAAAAACCCCAAACCCCAAACAAATTAAATAAAATAAATTCGTAACATACAGAAAATCAAATGAGATAAGAACAGCTGAACAAAGCTGAAAACAAGAATCATGCAGACAGATCCTAGACAGGCTCTGAATAGCTGACACTGGCTTAGCCACCACAGCTGGCCGCTACCAGACGCTGCAAAACAAAGCTCAGGGTTTAAGCTGTGCAATCACAGCTACACATCTTTAACACACAAAGCATTGAGTAGTCCCATGGCTGTTTTAAGAGTTTATACTGAAAACATCCATTTTACCTGGAAAGGATGCTTAGGCAAGAGACAAACCCTTGCCCTTCTCCCCACTGTGCACCCATTTTTAACCCTGCCCTGACTACTGTCACTGCTTTTCTACCATGCCCAGCTAAAGCTCTTGAATGCTTACTAGTCTTATCTGAAGAGCACTTTGTACAACAGTTTTGATGCTATTAAACAGTAGCTTGCTGCAAGCTGCTTAAGGAAGGTAGTAAAAAATCTGTTTGAGAATCAGACAGTGGAAAAGGCATCACAACAGAGGCAGCAGTGGATAGAAACAAAGGGCTTCAGGAATGCAGGTGCATGAAGAAAGGCTCAGGACTCAGTTTGGGAGTTTTCCCCATCAGCCGAAGCACTTGCATGAATTCTGTTTTTCCAGCATATGGTAATGAGAAATGAAGAGATTATCTGGCTGCCTCTGTGGTGTTCATCTTGCCAAGAAAATCCCCACCCTACAAGAGAAATTCTTGCTAACATGATCAAGATGTGCATACTTTCAGTGCAATAAACAGAACCAAGTTCCATCTCGGTCAGAGAAACATTTCATAGGCTAGTCCTCAACTTCTCTTTGACTAACAGTTTTAAAAAAATAATTAATTAAAAAGCAGACCAAAAAAATATCCCTAAGTATACTCTTCAGCAGAAAACGACACCTTTTCATTGTTTTTTTAAGGATTAAGGCAGAAAATCAACATTCATAGATTCTTCTATGAAGAAAACTGAGATTTTTCAGTAGTTTTTTCAGAGTTTTTTTGTTGAAAGTGATATTCTCTCTTCATGCACCAATGCACCAATTTCCTTCCCTTCCTCAGATGTTCTAGATGTCAAAGCCCACCAGCACTTGAGCTGAAGTTCGCCCAAGGCTCTTCACACCCACTTTGTCAAATATTCAGGACTGAGAAAGAAAAGCATTTATAATTCACAGCATGAGACTTCATATCCAGACAAGATATCATCTGTCAGTTGCACAGACCTGACTACCTTTCAAAAAAACCCAAAACTAATCTTTCCAAGGCTGAAAAAGGTAAGTTATTTTATGCAGAAACAAAGGTTCTGTAAGGTAAAGTAATTTGTCCAACATTACACGCTGGGTAGAGACCACAGCAGACCACTCAAGAAAACCAGTTCTCTTGGCACGTCTGGCAGTACAGATTGTGCTTCCCAGGGAATGCTTGGAGAAGAGAATCATTTTACCTTTTTAAAACAAAACAATCCCCTGAACATCTTTTTCTGGCCAGACCTATTTCTGTTGACACTTTGCTGCTGACAAGATGCAAGCATTTGAAAACAAAATAAAAAGGAAGACCTTGCCTGTAGGAAATTCCAAACTTAAAGCTCTGACATTGTACACTAATCTACTAATCGGTACTGCTGTTTTCTTTCACAGTTCTCGCTTTTGCAGCAGTCACAGGAGCACCAGCATGGACAAGCCATTTGCAAGCCATGTCATCTAAACTAGTTAAGGGGTAGGGATCAATGGGGAAAACCCTACCCAAGTCAATTGCTTCTACTATCACCAGAAAAGAGGGAGGCTGCAGTGGTGATGAGATGCCAGAATGGGTAAGCTCTGTTTATCTCCTGTGATGGTGCATGACTTTTTTTTAAGACCTAGAGAAGACTTGGAAAACATGTGCCCTGTTCTGCTCAAAAGTTGCAGAGTGGAAAAAAGTCCCCAAGCCCAAATCAGCCATTTAACACTGTTATTCTATACATTCTTTAATTTTAGCTCTTCTCAGCACACTTCTACCCAACTTCTGGGAATCTATCCCCAATCCTGGTTTTAGCCTGTACTTGTTCATTTTGGCATCACAAGAAAAAAAAAAAAAGCTATCTACAGATGAGCTGCAGTACAAAAAAATCGGTTTCTCTCTGCCAAAACTGCACTAAATTACATCCTAGAAGTACAACCTGCTATTAATAGAAATTTTACAAAATGATTTCTCTTTTTGCTTTCAAATATACCAGTAGCTCTCTGAAACTTAAAGTAAGTCTCCTATCCTTTCCAAGCGAACAGATATGAATTTCTACTCAGGACAGTTAAAAGAGTTTATTTAGAAAGCATGTCAACCACCAACCTATTTCTCCAGGAAATTTAACCAGAGGCTCACAAAAGAATCAACAACAGTATAAAAGTAGGGGTTTTGCAATACTTGTAATTGTGAGAGGAGCTCTGCCAGTGAGATCGCCACCCTTTTTGCTTCTCCACCTCTCAAAAAATCCAGGAGCTATGCATTCCTTCTGTCACAGCTAGGATCAAAAATAAAACCCACAGTACACAATCTCACTGTCTGTTAAATTATGCATGTGTTGAGCACTCAGAAATCCCATGACTATATGTGGAAGCGCAGAGGTGCAGGGAACGCCGACACCAAGCAGGGCCAGCCTATCCACCATCCCCCTATATTTCAATCATAGCCACCTAAAGGATATGTTCATACCCAGGAAAAAACCCAAACTATGAAGACTCTGATACTGAAGAAACAGCAGCATAAAAATAAGGATTCAGAAAGTGGATCAAGTGGTGACACCAGCTAAATTAGTGACAAATATTTGAAAAGTATAAAAAAAATTCACAAAGCAAGGACAAGAGAATAACTAAATTATTCTGACAGCCTTTTGCAGAGATTTTGTTTTGTTTGACAGGTATAAATAAGTTCTAGCCTCTGACTGAAGGGAGAAAAAAAGCTTTCACACTCCATCAAACAAGCCTAAGAAATATGTATTTAAAGAAATTGCCACTAAACTATCTCAGTGTATGTAGTAGAAAATAGCATGTGCTTCACTTTACAGCTAGATTTCAAGTAGGTGTTCAGTAGGAGCTTGGTGGGAAAAAAGAAGCAACCATATAAGGCAACAAAACCAGAATAAAAAGAATATGTTTTGGTGAGTTGGACAGACGTGTTCTTACCACACAAGGTTTGGCAACTTTCAAATTAGGGTAACCTCAGATTACCCTTTGAGTTAGGAAGTAACGCACACAGCAAGGTTCATCACGCTCAAGTCAAAAAAGATGGAATTTCTTTGTAATTACCTGTCTGCTTTCAAAAGCAGGTTAGATGGCAGTTCAAGGAGCTGGTTGTGTTGCACGTCCAGGACTTCCACTTGGGTTCGCTCGAGCCGATCCGGTAGCCTTCCTAACATGTTATGTCCTGCCAGCAGCTTACGCAAGCTACTGTTGTAAAACAACCTTAAGAGGAATAAAAAACACCAAAAATGAGAAGAATATAAACCCAAGAGCTTCTTTGATAATTTAGATACGGTAGCACACTTCATTACAAGAAAGTGATTCAGACAACTGATTATGATTAGCAGACATGGTATTAATTACGCACAGATCCAAGAATGTCTTCCCACTCTCCACCAACTTCTTGAAAAGGTTGTTCAGAGACAGGGAAGGAGGTATGCAGATGATTCAGGAGTGCAAGTAGTGACAAAGGGTTATTTTACTGCACTGTATAAAATATGAACATAGAAGCACGACCGTGAAGGAGGTAATTGCTAATACAGGCTGCAGAAATCTGTACATGTGGGATCCCCCTAGCTAATGGAAGAGCTTCAGAAATGGCGGTGAAATCACCAGTCACCCCACAAGCTTCATTGTGCTCTACTCATCATGTGCTGACTCATAATCCAATGCAATTCCCCACCCCCACAATTTTTCTTTTCTGTTAATACCAGAGTAACATAAAGCCTCCTTTCCAGTTCTACGGCGAATGAAATTTATCTAATCGGCTTTACTTTCTTGAGTTTTTACAAGCAATAGATGACCTCAAGTCCCATCCCCCTTGCTCCATTTCTTGTGGGTCTGGGGGAGAAAGGGAGGGGAGAAGAGGGCAACGTAAAGAGAAAATAGTTCTGGTCAAACAGTATAGATAAAATTTGCAGTATAAACAATGTAATAAGGAGTTTAAAATCTACACCTAAAGACACCAAAAATGGAGCAACTCTTGATTTTGAACAGAAACCACTTTCAGCAAATTAAGAAAAAAAGATTATTCTTCATCTGCCACCTGTCTTACCTGCCCGCTACTGCACTGCTTAATCCAGTGAGCCCATGCAACACGCTTCAATCAAATACTCTCAAATTACTCAGCATTAAAGTAAAAATCTTCTTCCCTCTGTCACAATGACCCAAATACACATAAAGAACCTCCCTGCCCCTGTAAAATACATCAGGTCATTGGATTATTGTGCCAAAATCATCAATCAAGTACGCAGAGTATTTTCCCCTTGACAGATACAGTCATACTCTGTATCTGCATGCCAGTGTTAACAGTTATCTCAGCTGGCCGGACTCAGCTATCTGCGTTATGACCACGGATACAAGTCAACAGCCAGCTGTATCATTCCAGAAGGCTCAACATAGGGTGAAAAACCTTACCATAGTGATAAGCCTATCTATTATGTTTTTGTTATTTAATCATTCTTGCTTCACTCTATTTTTACCTGAAAATCTCTCTCCGTTATGGATTTGCCTTTCTAGTCTATTTCCTTTCCTAATTAAGACTGGCCAGTACTGTCAACACCAAACATTGCAGGAGAAAGCAGAAATAAAAAAAAATTATCACGTTGGGTTTTTTTCTGATGGGTGAGGGGAATGCCATTTTAAAATTTTAAAAAAGTTCAAATCACAGCAAAAAAATTCAACATTCAACATGAAACATTTTTTCATATTTCAGAAGAACTGAGTAAATCTTTGGTGGTTTTTTGAGTTAGGTTTTTTTTTTTAATTTGGTTTCTCTTATTTTTCAAGTTACACAAGCACCAAAGGAACTGGGCTACCTGAAAACAGGTTGAACATCAGCATTTAACTAAACAAGCTCCTTATGAGCCTGGGACGTCCTGTTCTCAAACTGGGCATGGAACCAGGATGCCAGGACTGCTCTTCCATATGGTCAGCTTTCCCACTTGCCCAATTCCCACTGAAAGTTTTGGTGGAATGACTAAGTTCTAAGGACAAGCACATCATTCAGCATCAGCATCTTCTGAGAAAATGTGGTTTGGTGTAAGCACTCAACCAATTCCTTTAGTAAGCAACTCTTCAAGAGTACACAATATTGAATATAAGTAGACTTTTCTAAAAAAACAGACAAAAAGGAACAAAAATACAGACATTTATTCACTGGTGGCAACAAGGTCATTATGGCAACTCTTATTTCCTTTCTCTTTAGGGAATCTTTTGCAACATCAATTTTACGCATTTGTCCTGCACAGCTAAGACTAAGTACCCTTTCTGTTATTTTTCAGTACTTTTAAAACTGAAATGTTTGTTTTCCGGTTCAAAGGACATTGTTCCCATTTTCTTTAATTGAGACAAAGATTAGTACAGAATCCTCTATCTCAACTGCTTCAACTGTTTGTCTTCAAGGATTATGTTTCTGTTTCAAGAGGCAAACACAGAGCATCAACTGTAGTTTAGATTAGCTAAATCTGTAATAAACTGTAGTTTAGATTTAAGTTAGATTAGGAGCAACCTTCACCCGTCCACAAAACTGCTGGTCTGCTGGTCGCTCAAGGTTTGAACAGAAATGTTTAAGAATTGCAAGCAGCCTCCTAAGAGAGCCCTGCTCACTCACTTCACAGGTTGTCAGGGTGCTATCCTATGCAGAAAGAAAAGCACACAGCAATGCACATGAACACACTTACTGAGCACTTGTATTTACTTGATACTTAGGTGTGTGAACTACTGTTGAGCCATTTGCATTTGACTCCAGACCCAAATTTCCCTAAAGTCTAACAGATATTCAAAGCCTGTCTTTTGAAAGGAACAGGGCCTTAAGCCTTGAACTGACTTATTAGGAGCTAACCTATCTAGACACATACTACAAAGAAGAGCTTTCAAAGATAAGCTGTTTCCTGGGGTTAATGATAAGATGGCAGGAGAGACAAGTGGGATGTTGACTGTACCTAATTTCAGCTAATCATTAATCTCCCAGAGATATCCGGTGTGCCTTGACAGTCCTGGCTGTTATGAAGTGCAAATGAAAGAGAAATGAACTTTTGCACCCCCACCTTCTGAGTAGGCATGGTTTCACTTTGTGTGAAAAAACCCAAGGGACTAATAGTCTGCATGCTAGCCTGTTAGCTTGCTCAGTAAATCTCCTCATATTCTCTCCTGCCCACATTTCTGAAATCTATTTTCTCCCTGTTTCTGACACTAAAATTTTCAAGAGTACACTGCATTACACTTTCACCTGACCCACAGAAAAATGTTCTTCTTGGTTTCTGATGCTCTTCTGTGCTGTACAGTCGTTAAGGAAAATATTTATTATCTCATGATATACTAGCTGCCTACCATCTTCAGGGCCTCTGCATATCCCCATGTACTTTCACTCCTTGTGTCTAGCTAGTATGTTCTCCCTCTTTCACAACTTCTCTTTTGAAGTGTATAAACAGCCAAGAATGGCAGCTCTCTTCCAATGAAGGCAGGAATTTAAAAATTCTCAGTGTTGCACTTGACTATTATACTCACCTGGAACAGGTCTCTCTAGAAAAAAATTAGTAAGACCCATTCATTATTTAAACTGAACTCCTATTTTGCTTCCTGTTCACTTCTTTTCTATCATTTGTATTTATCAATTTTAAGTTTAGACTCCTAGAAAAGAGATCATCTTTGTAGTGAAGGCAATTGCTCTACTTGCAGGAGTTTACTTGCTTGATATGGCTTTAACCCCTTTTCACTCAAACGTGGCTATGAACTGGAGTCTCAAGGCATCACTGAAGCTAAGTTACAAGTTCTGGTTCTCTAAAATGTCATGCAAAGTTACAGCTGTAAATATTTAATATTCAATATTAAAAATGAAGGGCTTTCCTGCCTGAACAGCCACATGAACAGCTTCAAAACTTCCACTTGAAGTTCAAAGGCATAACACTTTCTCTGCATGAAAGTAAAAGAAGAAAGGCTGGGTGGAAGCTTGAGGCATGACGACACCCCGCAAGGTAAAAATAAAATCAAACAAAAGATAAAACAGCCCTGACAGTCACTGGAACAAGCTAAACACTGAATCAGCAATTATTTCTGAATTGCTTATCCACATTGCTTGTTCCACATTGTGCAACTGGTCTGCAAGACTTACCGGGCAGGCAGCTCACGTATCTGATTGTGGCCAACATCCAACACTTCCAGTTTCCTGCTGTCACACACCCACTCAGGCAGGTTTTCCAGGTGATTTCTATGAATAAAGAACACAAAGAGGTGTAACTAAACGATAATCGAGATGTAAAGGCTATTAAGTATAGAGCCTTAAGGGAGATACAGATATCTGCAGGAAACAAATCTGCTACATAGCATGTTTCCTATGACATTGTATCATCCCTCCTTCTGCAAGGGCACTACCACTGCAGTCAAGTCCTGAGTGAGGGAGGCAAGAAAGCTAATAGCATTATTATCTCCCTACATGTGCAATCACTAAGAAAATGGAAAAAAACTGCTTCCAAATTATCATGGAAGCATTAAGAGTATCAGAGTACCAAAAATGAAGTCTCCCCATGGAGAAGAAAATTTCTGAAAAGATATTCACACCCTACACAGTCGAAACACATCTCTTTGATCTCTCATAAATTTAATCCCAAAATCCATTCTACCATTCTTTAGCTATCTCACTGAATAGAGCGAATGTCTTTTGTTTATTTTTAAAACCAACTGTTTTGCTTTTCTTTCCTTGTATTTGTCTTCACAGAAACAAACTTCTGAAAATTAAGGTCTTGGAGGCAAGTTCTTCCAAATATTGCACTGAAAACATGCAGATCGGTAATTCTGGGGCACTCCTGTATCCTGCCTTAAAGATAAAAATTAGCAGCACAAGATACATGGAGGAGACTGTGTGCATATGCCTTCACATAACCACTATTTCAGTTAGCATACACAGAAGCAAAACTGTGCATCAAATATTAGTCAGGCACTCTCAGACCTGAAGTTCAGGAATAGGAGGCTTACAAAGCATGAACATCAATCATGCACTTGTATCCTTTAGTTTATTCCTGCAATAGTCTTTAACTAAAATATGCAATAGCAACCCAATCTCTCTTCTCAGAGAGCTCCTTTCTGTTCTCAATCAGATTTCCCAAATTTCAAGCAAGCCAAAAAGCTAAAGACATTCTACCCATTTAGTTACAATGCCATCACTGAAACGAAGCACAAAAAGGGTTTGTGATCAAAATCACACATTCTATACCAATTTCACTTACAAACGTAAATGGAGAACACAGCTTTACAAAGATCGCTTTTCAACAGATCACTTATTTAGTCACGCCACCGAGTTACATTTAAGCGCTCAATGTGGGTAACTCAGGGTTGATGAAACTTCGAAGCTGATGGCCGCTAGCCCAGGTTAACTCACTACTTGTTATGATCATCTGCCATAGCTTGAGTGCTTTAAGCAGGTTTTTTAATGAATGAGATTATCATTTCACATGCAGATGAGTAATTTCTTAAATAAGACAGCCATTAAGCACATGTATAAATGTTTTCCTGATTCAGTCCTAAAACTGTAAAACAAACTAAAACACCCCCTTTTCCATTTCTTCCCTTATCCCACCTTCCTCATTAAGATGAAGTTTACGTATGCCTTCAAATGGCAACTGCAGACATCTCTGCAGCAGCCAGAGCTGCGGAGAACAACGACGAGCTGCAGGAGCTGCCAAACTGATGAGTAAACTATCAAACCATCACCTACGCTGGGCTTACGATGCAGACGTATCCAGAATGTAACTCCTGCACATGTCTCAGATTAGTGTATGTTTGAATCATCGTCTTATAACTCTGTAATACAGGAAATCTTTAAATCATGGAAACTCTTTTCCTCTAACCATAAAGACACATTTTGCCTTTGGCAGTAAAAAAAAAAAAAAAAAGAAAGGGAATCTATACAGGGAAGAACTGACCAGTAGAAAACGAGCCCATGCTCTATGCTCTAACTCTGAAAATCAGTCTTTCCATATCCCAAGGTCCAATTCCTGCCCCCACTCCCACCCAGTAAGATACCAGTGAATGCCATTGTTCCCTAAGAGTCTTTGATGTATATTTCACACATCCAGGAAAAAACACAGTCTTACCTAGAAATATCCATATAAGCCAGGCAATTAGGAACTGGATACACATCAAGGTGAACAAGTTCTAGGGGAAAAAATACATATAATAACAAAAGCGGTGATAAAGATTTGCACCTAAATGGCTGTTCCATAAGAATTACTTTAAGAGCTAACACTGAGAGATATCAGAACAAGTCAATAATCTAAAAAACTTCTGAAGATCTGGACCTCTGTGGACCCAGTTCTGTTTCTTTATTATGTGTTAGTACATTTGCCCTAGTGCATTGTACTTGCTATGACAGAAACTGTGTAACTGATCAGAGAGGAGAAACTGGAGGATTTTAAAAGTTTAACAGCAAATTCTCATTTTTCCATTTTTGTCACAGAGCTGTAACTTCACCTCCGCTGCCCTCTGCCCAGAAGAGTCAGTCACAAACCTGCTCTACTTTTTTTTCCACTGGTGACTAGTGGTACAGACATGGGAAAGAAAATTCCCCACTCTGGAACAGCAAGTTACAGGATACCACAGAATCATCTAGGTCATGGCAAGATACAGAGTATTTTTCAACACATTACATGAGCCTTTGCATACCTGTGGAGTTCCCAGCTGCACGCAGCCTTACAGACCTTTCATGGCACCTTGACTACTGCTAGCAGTAGTAGCAGTAGTAGCTTCTTACTGAAGCAATCAAAATACAGTTCATAACCTAAAGTTTTTGGATAGCTAATACTTAGTAATAAGGTTAAAAAAAAAAACCCAGACATTTATTTAAGCCTACAGAAAAATGCATTAAAATGAAACTGTAACCAGCATCACGGTTTCTTTGGAAGATGAGACTAAAACAAGGTGGCTGAGGGTGCAAGGAGAAGATAATCAGGAGAAATAGGAAGACCAAATAGGCAGTTCATTGCAAGATATGGGTTGACTTGGATTCTCAGCCCACACTGAGCAGCACATGCTCAGATTATGTTAACTTTTTTAGCTACAAAGATTCTGGCATGAATACTTAATGAAGGCACAGGCTTGGATATCACTAAGATGACAGCCTTTTAAAGGCAGTTCAGACTGTTCATCAAATTCATAGCTCTCTGAGCTTGCATTTTCTTTATTCCATACCAAACTACTCCAAGCAATAAAAATGGTGGTGCAACCTGAGCATTTTAAGTAATAGCAGTTTCCAGAGACCGATCAAACAGATGCAATAAATGAAACACAGGAGTTATTCACCTGGCATTATTTTTATTATCAAATACAAATGAAGTTATTCATGGATTTTGTAGCTTTCTGCCCGGCGTAGGGAGCAAGAAGTAGCAGCAAAAAATATATATTGTTTTGGTTTGTCTCACAAATGGCCACTTGTTCAAACTTTCTCAATGCAGGGAGAAGCAGTTAATTTCTTACTGGCCTTAGGAAAGCAACACATTAATAAACCAAAACAAATGACAAACTCAAGAACCCTCCCTACTGACACAGAGAAGAATTTCAGCCCAAATTATAAGGTTTTTACAGCTTTTAGAACTCAAAATCAGTAGGCCAGTGTTATCTGAAAGCCACTTCTGAAGCTCAGAACACTGCCAGTAGCATGACACAGTACATGTGAAACCCTTTTATCCAGGGTAATGTCAAGAGTGTCCTGATTATGGGCACTGCACTCCACAAGCATCCCAGAGAGAACCAGGTATGAAGACAGAAGTCAGATGACAACACCACAGCTGCCCTGAAAATGCACTCACCATTTGAGGAAGCATACAGGGCTTTGAGAAAATATCCACTGATTTTTAGGGTTACCAGTTGATTCCGTTCACAGTGTAACACTTCAACGTTGTTAAAAACTGTTGCATCCAGCTCCCCAAGTCTGTTGTCTCTCAGATCCAGTTGGGTCACGTGATGCAGAAAATCTACTTCATAGGCCTCCAATCTCCTAATTGAATTCAATCTTGCAGACAAAAAAGGATATTAAGTGTAGTTACGTGGCACGTTCCTGCTGACAAACCAATGCTCACTCTAAAATAAATCAGTTGCACTGAATTAAACTAGCACACTTTCAGGCTCTGATCAAGGTTGATTTTTAAGATTTTCCCTCTTGTTATGGTATTTCAAAAACAGGATGGATCCACTCTGTTGCTTTATCCATCATGACAAAGGAATGATGACACCAAGCTCCTTTCTAAACTACTTTGAAGACTACTTATGAAAAGCTCTGCAAGGAACTAAGTATTATTGTTACTGTGTCTATAAAAACAAAAGATGATCTGGCTGTTATTTGTGCCCAAGAGCTTGGAAAAGAACAAAACCTCTACGCTTCCTGCTGCTCTCTCATGAGCATGTGCTGGAAAAGCCTGCAGATATTGGAGACTCTTGCCTCATTGAAAGGCTAAATTGAGATTTATGAATTCCCATACATTTGCTTCTCACCTCTCCATGTTTCACAGAGAGCAAATTCAGCAACCTAAAAATAGGTGTTGAATGAAAACAAAGCAAAAACCCAAGATGAGTGGGTTTGTCAGATGAAAAGGACAGATTTTAATCACATCCTCACTGCAGTGCATTGACACTGCCAATACTCAGCAACTTCTCCAGAAGTTACACCTGAATGAGATTATCTATAACCCAGCAATGTTTGAGACTGCAGAGCACTCCAAAGAGTTCAAATTCCTAGCTCTGAACAGAACACAAGAATCAGTATACTAACTTCTGTTGGTCCACTAAGGCAGTTAAGTCTAGTGAGGGATAAGGATAAATACCTACAGTTCTGCTGTTGCTCTTGCTTTTGAAGAGTTGCTGTGTAACAGTTGTGTTTCCAGAGTAGCTTCATCTTTCAGGTAGAAGCTTTTTGGGTCAGGGACTATCACCTATATTATATTAACACTGCAGCAACAAGAACTACAGGAATCACCAGTGTCCCAAGTTCTGTTTTGTTGATCTTTTGGTGCAAACATTATTTTCCCCAGAACTCATCCTCCTACCTACTGACCCCCCTAAATGCTTCCACTTCCTCAGAGAAGAGTGCTAAGTCATGGCAAGTGCTGCAAGTTACATAATACCATCAGAAACATGGTTCAGTGCACTAACACAAGAGATTCATACCCAGGGGCTATTCTGACAGCCAAGGAGAAGCCATTTCAACATCAATAATTTAGACTCACTTATTCTTCCCCTTTTCCTAATACCTACCTTAGATCCACATGTTTAATATGAGGCATCCTTTTCAACACCTGTAGGTTCAGGGTATCCATGCAGTTTCCTGACATACAAAGCTTATCCATGGCAGTCAGCTTCTCCAGCACCGCCGGAACGTCAGTGAACTCATTGAAGGACAGACTCACGTAGCTGAGCTGATGCATATGCTCCAATTCATCAGGAAGGGACTGGAGAAAGTTGCCATCCAGCAAAAATGTCTGCAAGCTATTAGAAGTGGGGGAGGGGAAGGGAGAGTGAAGAAAGCAAGTGACCTGTTAAATCACATTTCCTTCCTACAAACACACGAATCTGCTGCAATTACAGTGACATACAATATAAAAAAGGGCAGCAGAAAGAAAAACGTTAAAGAATAATGCTTTAACATCTGCTACAGAAGATATCCACCTAATAATTAAAAGCTTTGGCAACTATGAAATGTAGGCTGTCTTAGACAGTTGTATCTTCAAACATCTCCAGAACTGCAACTTGCATGACAGCTGAAGCACATAAGCAATGAAGTTTAAAGACTTTCTTCACCATGAAGGTGACCCTTGTGTCAAATGCTGGGGGACTGGAAGAGCTTCGAAGCACAAAGAGTGCTTTCCCTCCATCCACAACTGCTTCCATATGGATCTACAAGCCAGTCTGCTCTGAGAAAATCCAGTAAGTTTAAACTGTTTCTCATAGCAAGAATATGTAGAGTCATGAAACTGCTTGTTGCCTTTATTATCAGGCTGTGTAAGTTAGATTTTCAAAGAGTACTTGCTTGTGCATCTCGCCTACAACTGCTGGAATGCTTCTGAGGGCATTGCAGGACACGTTGAGTTCAGTCAGAGTTGGGATACTGCAGACTGCCAGTGGGAAGTCTCCTAAATTATTATTGGAAAGGTTAAGGCTCTTCAACTTTGTGAATCTAAAATGAGATAAGAAAAAAGGAAACAAGTAAGTAGTTGCCTCACAATAATTACTACAAGGCAAGTTTGGTTATATAAATGCAAATCACATGAATTTTTAGCTTATAAGCTCAGAACAACCAGGGAAAGTATTAGACACTCAAGTTCAACACCCCTTGTAAGAAGTGTTCTTACTCACTTCAAGCTGGCACAGAGAAACAGGCCCTCCTGAACAACACATTAAATATATTTTCCAGTGAGTGTAAAAAAGAACAAACCTCTTGCTGTTCTTATGATATATGCCACTTCTGTGGCATCTCACCCTGTACTAAAGCACTGCTATTTTTCTGAATGCAATTTTTGCTAGTAAAACTACCATTGTGACACAGGTTACAAGGTGCAGGAAATTCTCAGCCTATTTGAACACTAAATTTTTGTAGTGCTGCTCAGGTCCAGTCCAGTTTGCCTTTCAACCAAAAATTCTCATAGAATAGACTGGTTTGAATATAACTAGGAAATGTGCTGAATTAAAACAGAATTTCATAGAATCATAGAATCAGCCAGGTTGGAAGGGACCTCTGAGATCATCAAGTCCAACCCTTGATCCACTACCACCACAGTTACTAGACTATGGCATTAAGTGCCACATCCAGTTGCAAGGCTTCTGTAGTCACAGAGGCAAATTCTTATGCTCTTGATTAAGTGCAATGTCAAAGCTTGCACAGGTGTCCAAATTTTGTCCTTGACATGCCACAGGACTCTTAAAAGCCCCTTGGTTTATCACATCAGTCAACAAAGCAACTTGCATGTGTTTGCCTTATTAAAAATGACCAAAACCGTTTGAACAAAAAACCCAAGAAGGGGAAAATCCAATTAGCCAGCCTGCGTGTTCAGCAACATTATTATGGTTGCCTGACAACCACTGGGAGGTATGCCTAAAGGCAAGTAAAAGGATGAATGAAAAGATCTGTGTTACATTCTGATAGACGGGAGGAAGTTTCTTTTCTGGCATGGTTTATACCAGGCCATTTTATTTGGACTTAATTTTCCCTTCATTAAGGCTCAAGTCCTTTATTTGCGTGAGCAGGCTTTTATATAACTTGGCAATGGAAGCAAAACTGCACCTATGAGTGCTGCTATGCCACATGAGAGTAATCTCCAACAGCATGTGCCTGTGCATCCATAGCCTCTGCATCAGCCTAGCACATTCTTACCTCAGAGAACTTTGTCCTCCAACCAGAAAACACAGACAGAAAATGCATCAAGCATGAAAAGGTTAAGGAGTTTTAACAACAAAGGCTTAAAAATCCCTAGCAGCTACTACAATCAACTGGCACACACCTTTAGTATTGTTGAAATCAAAGTCATATCACTGACCAAAACTCAGTGTGAAAACCTAAGCAATGCCTTCCTATCATGTTTCAATGAGGGTTGTTGAGCCTCAAAAAAACGTTGTGAACACATGTAACATTTACATGCGTTGACAGCAAGCAAGGAAATGCTGTACTCCCTATCGGTATTCTGGTGTAACCATGGTAGAAGAAAAAAAAAAAAAAAGGAAATACCACTGCCAAAGTTATCAGATTTTGAACACCCTGTGCCATGCTGGAGGCAGAAGAAGTTTGGAACAGAGTTAGATGGAGGCTTAAGGAAATCCTGCAATCAAATTAGTGCTGCAAGAGAAAAAAATGCTACTGTGCAGAAACAATGACTATCTCTAAAGGGAGAACTGTAAACTAAAAAGGAGGCTAGGGTAAGCTAGCTGATATTAGTAAATGGCTGCTAGCCAGAAAAAAACCAAAAAAAAAGTATGTTTTAAATACCACACCTTCACATTCCTCTATTTTGAGAGAAAGGGTTTAAAAATCTTGAACCTAGGACTGAAACAAACAATCCCACATTTATCTTGAAAATAACTGTAGATTTAGGCCACAGATATACTGCCTTGAAATTTGGGGTGTTTCGCAGTGGAACAGCTGTCCCACATCTTCCTCAAAGTTAAGTGCAAATACTAAAAAGAGTGCTCCAAGTAGTGGACTCTGAGGCCTTTAGAATTATTTCTTTTCCAGTATTTAGGTAAGTACAAAAATAGTAGTAAAGATTAAGGGCATATTAAGTCAAAATAATTAAGCTGCTGGAGAAACATCAAAATGTAACCTTTCAAATTTTCAAGTCAACCATGAAAAAAGAATGAACTCATTTAAAATCACACCAAGGCTACATCATTTACCTGTGCCACTCTGTAGTCTCAAAAGGGATTTTATACACTAAACAATCTAGTAGAAGACTTCAAATACAGTCTTGAGATAAAATTACAGAAGATCAAAATAACAGAGGAAAGAGGACTGGGGCAGTGGGTGGTAAAGGAAGCTAAGAAATACAATAACTAACTACAATGCAGTGTTCAGCTTCAAGTTTTTCTGCATTCATTCTTGTTTAACTGTCCTAGGTCAAAGCCAGAGGCAGGGGGAATCTCCCCCTCCCCAGCGCATCTGTATTACATCTCTACGACCCTAATGTATGTTGTAACGTATGCTTATTAATGGCCTTCTGTGAGTAATCTAATTACTAAGGACGCAAATGGAACTGGTTAACAGTTCCTTGTAATATGTAAGAGAAGATGAGTGAGCACATCCAGTATTGGATAACCCATACAAAAGCTGAACAACACACACAGAAGTGTACATCAAAAAATCCACAAATTAAAGTTCCTTGTTAAACCACATTTAAGAAATGCTGAAAGACAGACACCACAAGCTTAGTTAAAGTTCAGAGACTAATATAAGACATCTGTCTGGAAAGAGATATTTTCTTCCTCTGTTACAAACACGTCCATTTACAAAATGCTAAAGCCTCATTTCTTCTCATGGAGCGCTGTCAAGTACAGAACATTACCAAACTAGCAGGCGTTTGCTCAAAGTTAAGAGTTAAGTCTACCTCTCATCTTTAGCCACTCGCTTCCAACTATTCACATCGCAAATGGGCTGGTGCACCTTCCATTACGGAGCGCTACCATGAGGCACATTTAAGATGCTGAATTGTTTATAGCAATTCTTATATCTACACAGATTTACAGTCAGTCATGCCAGAATCACTTGTAGCATCAAAATAAACAAGGTAGGAGAGAAGTATTTTACAGACTCAAGTTTTCTGTTGCTGCTGAGTTTGCAAAGTGTCAGGCTTCAAACAGATTTTACAGAGCAGCATCTCTGCTGCTTTTTCACATCCAAACCTTTACTCCTATCAGAAACAGGGACACGCATCAGTGCTGCCCACCTGGCATTGCTAGAAAGAAGAAAGGGCACAAAATTGCTTGCTTGTGGCATGACAGTATAAGAGACTCATATCTAGTCCACACATGATTTCCTTCCTCTTTTCCCTTTTTCCCTGATTCTAAACTTGTTATTTGTTAAAAAAAGTCAACCTGGAGAACAGCATCTCTCCAGACACTATGCTCAGTTAGCTTACTAAGCTTTCTATTATCATGACCAAAATATAATCACTCACTTCTCTGATCAAAAATAGTTCTACTTTAAGGTGGAGCAAAACACTGACATGTCAAAGCTTAGGCTTAAACATGCAGTATGACTGAACACTAATTGCCGTAATTGAGCCAAAAACTGCCCACTTACTTAATCCCAAAGCTGCCACTTCAGGAGTGGCTTTAGTTTGACATAAGTAAAATGAGGAGAGGGAATAACAAGAGAAGTTTGTATCACAGCAAAGCAATGAACTGACTGACATGCTAATTTCAAATTCACACCTACCTAATGTGAACAGCAGAGGTATTTCCATTACACAGTACAGCATTTGTGTTCCACTATGTTTGGAGTGAGTGGAATAGTATATTCAAACTGGTCATACCCTATCACTGAAATGCAGCTATAATAGACTTATCTGACAAAACTGGTCTTGCTGTACTCTCACCAAAAACAATGAAAAAGCAGTATTTTACTACACCTAAAAGGGAAGACATGGTTTCATAAGGGACAGTCTAAGGAAAACAATCATTTCTCCAATGTTATCTCCAGTACCTGGGCTGTCTCATGACTATGCTGTGGTTACATTTTAAAGCAGCAACACAAGCGCCCCTCAGCTTCAGCACCATTTCTGAGCAGAACAATGGCATTTACCTAGCAGTGCCGTGACAAGTTTTGGAACTGAACTACCATTTGCCACCTTCTTGAACACCTCCTAGTTTGTCCACCAACTTAATCATGAAGAGTTGCTATGAAAACCTGACACACCAATTTCCTTCTTGGAAATAAAAGGTGCAATTTACTCCCTTTTTGCAGTTGCATCAGATTCCCCATCCATGGCCTTATTGCCTAAAGGAACAGCTAGCCTAGTGCCAGAAATACTGCCTTAGCATTTCCCTTCCCAAAAGCTGTCATTGTAAAAGCCTTCAATTAGTAAGACAATTAAAATTAGCTACTTCAGCCCTCTTGCCCTGCTAAATTTGTCGAGGCAGCTGAATAGAGGTTGACTGTTTCTGCAACAACTAGGCAGGTTCACTTGAATGCTTGCAGGTGAAGGCTTTGCCTAACTAAGGTCAACAGCAGCGCTCCCCAGCTTGGGCACAGAAGTCTTTGATAGGTAATATAAAGAGGAGGAAGGAGGAGTTCTGCTGTTTACCGCTCCATTTCTCTGGACAAGACCCCTGATCATCCAGACACAAAGGAGCTCATGTCACACCACACAAAACCAGATGGAGTTAAGTTTATCTCAGGAAAGAGGGTCACTTATTTTGAGGACAAAAATTGATTCTGGTCAACTCAGAAGAAACTTGAACAAATTTACCCATTTCTCAAGTAGCTGAATGAATAAACGAAAACAGTTCATCTCATTTTTTTTTTCCTTCTTCCTTTCTTAAACTCCATGGGGAAAAAGAAAAAGAGAGGAAAAAGCAGATTGATAGCTGTAATTCTGGTATTTCACTACCCTTTATGCTAACACACCTAATCATATCATCGTGATATTCCTCCCATCTACATGCACATAAAACTATTAAAGGCAAGACAATTCTGGCATACAGACTTGAGTCTATATACCAAAATTAATTGGTAGATTGTATTAAAAAAAAAAAGGCAAATAAACTGCACTACACAAAAAGAAATAATCTTAAATCTAGGCGAGTATTTTTCAAAATATACAAATAATCACAGTAAAATTCAGACTATCTCCAAACTTGAGACAACAATAAAGCTTTTATTATGTTACACAGTTGATAAAAGTACCATAAAGACAAGAAAACAAAATGTATGTTTTTAGTGGAAATAATCTGAGCCTATACTCTATTCTGCAGTTCTCAATTTCTGTGCATACCTAGCACACACTGCTTCGTATGGGGGGAAAGGCTGTCCTCAGAGGAAGGACAAAATTCCTAGGTAAAAAAATGAAAATATATTCTTATTCTCTACACTGGAGATTTATAACTGAATGAAAAAGCTTTAGCTAGGGGTGGCCTTCCAAACTCAAACATATTCAAATACATGAAAAGGAAACCCTTACTGTGGAAGCCATATCAGAAAGCAGTAGACAAATAAAATGGAGACTGATACACAATAAATAGATTCCATAAATATGTTCACTACTTGTTGAAACGTTATTTGGAAGAGATACTGCTGCACTTAGCCTTATGGTTCCATTAAAGCAAATCAAATTAATAAGTGTAATTTCTGCTTTTAGACTACACTATTTTTAAAAATGCTATTTTATAGCATATATCTTACTGCCATTTATTTTTCTCATGCTACTATTAAGTTCACTGTTCCAATTTAAAAATAAAAATAAAAAATTCAATGTGTTTCCAACATTAAACCAATTTTGCAATCTTCCCCACTTAGCGATTTGTAGACTTAATTTTACAATTGAATTTTTCTCTAATCAAATATCACTGATTTTTGCTGGGTGTTCACATGAGGGCACCTTCTTGAAATCAGAAGGAAACACAAGAGTTAAATAGAACACAGTCAAGAAGAATTAGAAAGAAAGGTTTTCACTAACAAAACCAAATTCTTCCTTCAATATCTTTACAAGCTGAATAAAACTAAAGCAGTGAAGTTACATAAACAACAAATTCCAAGTGCCATCTTTAGTATTATAAATATATAAAAAAATATTCCAAAGATCCAGAGATGAGAAAATAAGTGTAGTATCAGAGTATAGCAAACACTGGATGGGATTTCTTACTAGTAGACCTCGTCTGTTATTAGTAGACCTAAGTTGTCAATAACAGGCCAACTTCTTCTTGCCCTAGTGCTTAGAAGGCTATGCTTCAGTATTTGGCTTCAAGTGAAAGAGGAGAAGCTAGTAAAAACATAAGGTTCCTCGGCTCCGCAACCGCACTCCATTCTTTGCACCGCTTCACACATTAGCTGGGTTCATTTAAATAACACCTGAATGGTAAAAAACCCCAAACAAACCAAAACAACAAATAAACAACAACAAAAAAAAGAAAGTAAACAAACACACACATCCACCCCACCCCACCACCTTAAAAAAAAAAAAGGAGAGAGAAAGCTCAAATCTTTTCCAGTGCTTTTACTGGAAGTGCCCTGTGGGGCCTGACAAGGGGGAGACATATATTTGACGTGTAATTAATCCATACGACTTTCTTCATTAACCTCAGTTTCACAAAATAAAAGCAATAATCACAAAGAGTAGCTTCGATGCACTTTGAGGCCAATCAAGTGGCAGGCTGGAGACTTTCTTCCCTGCTTCTCAATCTCTAGGGACAAGCTAAGACCAACTTCTAGCAACCTTACCTGCTGGATTCATACTAGTTAGGTGGCTAATACTGGTTCCCCCTCGCTGTCCAAGTGTTCTTGGAAGAAAGATTACATTTTCAATTACCTACTTACTACACAATGGGTTTGTAAGGAGGGCTCAGCTCCTGAAATCCTGGGTTTTCAGACAAAAATGGCTATCCTACAGTTGAAAGTTGCAAGGGATTTCAGAAACACTTGCATCAGTAATTCAGAGGCCAGTGGCCTTCTCATAACCTACAGACACAACTTCAAATTACTGCCACAGAGAGTTTCAGCTGAGATACCAGAGAAGGTAGCTCATTTCTAAAGAGGCTCTGAGAGAGAAAAGCTACCAACTGATCTTAGGGTAAAAATCCATATAACCACTGTTAACAATTAACAACCACAATCAGAATAACAACTCATTCTTTAGATAAAACTAGTAAGCACAATTTTATTTATTGTTAAAACAACTTTCTGCCTTGTTATATTCCCCTCCTTTTTCTTTTTTTCTTTTAAATCTGCAGCAGCCGTATATTAAAAATCCACATACCGACAACTTACTTCTCAATAGTAACAAGCAAACAGTGTTATTGATGCCGACTACTTTTTCCAAGAGCACTGACTAAAACAATTATGTATAAATATAAAGCATGTTCAGCCCAGTGAAGCAGAGCAGCAGTAAATAAAGACTATGGTTTATTCATTTGCTTCAAACCTAGAGTAACAGCACTCTGCAAAATTAGCAAGCCTGCAAGCCTGAACTCTTGTTAGCATTTCATCTCCTCTCTTCTTCAAAAGAGAAACATCCTTTCCTATAATTTTAAAAAAAGATTTTGTGAGGGAGAACAAGTACCAACATTTGCTGCTTTTTTTCAGCACAGATGCATTTTCAGATGGTTTACTTGTATACATAGCATGAAATATGTATTCCCTGATAAGCAGGAGAAAAATAGAGGTAGCTGTATATACCTTTCAACATTCAGACAGTTCAGTTGTGCAACTTCACAGCTTCAGAGCATCTACAGCAACAAAATGGGTTTGAGTGCACAGTAAAGCAAGTCAAAGTGTAGCTACTGCAAAAAAAGTGCATCTACACCTCTGCACACCTTCACATACCATGTATTGCGCAGGACCAAACATTTTATTCAGAAATGCAATAAATTACATTATTTTAAGACATGAAAGAAGCAACTGCATAAACAGAATTATTTTTTCCCCAATACATTACTGACAGTACCCGCCAAGTCAGTGCATATGTCAGCATCTTATTACTATGACCCAGCTGCTTGCAAACCTATTCAGTGGGTTGCTGAAAAGTTGGTATTTTCTTATGTCTTTGACACACTTGTTTTGAAATCCAGCCTTCATGAGCATTTGTTAGATTACCACCTAGAGTGATTTATTAAAAGGAACTGCTAGCACCAAGAGCTGCTTAGCAAGACCAATTTTCCTAGACTGCCTTGATAACCAGATTTTAACCAAACATTGTACCAGGAAGGGTAGGTATATAAATGCCAATCGCAAAAACACAGAATATACTGAGTTTGAAGGGACCCACAGGAATGATCAAGTCCAACCCTTAGCCCTGCACAGGACCATTCCCAAGAGTCACACCAAATGCTTCTTGAACTCTGTCAGGCTTGGTGCTGTGACCACTGCCCTGTGGAGCCTGTTCCAGTGCCCAACCACCCTCTGGGGGGAGAAACTTTTCTAATATTCAACCTAAACCTCTCCTGACACAACTTCAGGCCATTCCCTTGGGTCCTGTCACTGGTCACCACAGAAAAGAGATCAGTGCCTGCCCCTCCTCTTCCCTCTCACAAGGAAGTTGCAGACTGCAATGCGTTTTGTTCACAACATCCAAGAACATGGCTATTTTGGAGCCTTAAATACCTCTAGGTTTGATTCACTGGTGCTGTGCCCTGTATGCGGCTGGAATTTAGCAACTGAGAATTTGGCATAAAAGCCAACAGCACCAAATCAGAATAGCCGAGATTTTGCACTTGTTTTGCAGTGGTTTGAAACAACACAAGTGAACAAAAAAAGACTTTGTTTATTCAGTGAAGTTTTACCTTATGTAATACCTAAAAGATCTGAAAATGTTTTTATGAAATTGGATTGAAAAGAAAAAAAAGTCAGACAAAACTTGTGTTCACAGGAACGACTGAGCTTTACTTTGCACATGTTCTGATACTAGGATTCACTAGTAATTTCAGAAAGATACAGTGCTTCCCTCTTGCTCTATATTTGTGTGTTTATTCACTGCAGAAAAGCAGTCTTACAGTAGCAGTCAAGCTGGCTCAAAGATTTTTGGCAACACAAATAAAACTCAAGTTTTCACACTCTAAGGAAAAGCCAGTACTGTGTTTCTTAGGGCAGGAAGAAAAACTGCTTGGGAGTACATTCTAGGGCCAGGCTCATGCTTTTGCTGCTATTGGGAGGCAAAAGACAACTGATGGGGCACCGCTTTTCAGCAGAAACTACCACCTCACGCAACCCTTTCCACTGGCACGGCAATGGGAACAGTGGCAGCAGCTTCCAGCTAGTCACTGCCTGGGTGATGCCACCTGTGCTGCATGAAGATAAGGCTGGAAGATATCAGCAGTGGCGAAGGAAAGGTCAGTGCCAAGGGGCAGGAGTTCCAGAGGCACTTACTCTGACGCACCAAAACAGTGCCATGTAACCTCACTAATATTTTTAATTTTTCCTCCAGAAGTTCATGGACCTTCCTCGTGCCTTCTTGAAAAGCTCAAAGCAATGGAGGCAGAGAAGCCTATTACTCGCTGACAGAATAGGACCAGCTCACAGAAGAATCACAGCTCCAAATCAGTTCTGCACCACCTCAGGTATATGCCACTTCTCCAGATTTTCCTCATGCAGAATCTCAGTAAAAAGGAGAGTTCTACTTAGCCACCTGAACTCCTTCACTCTTGTACATTCAGGCTCATGTTAGTGAGAAGAATTTTAACAGTTTATTAAGTTGTGTTCCTAAAACTGCAGTACTAAGAGAACATTGAACGGAGAAAGAGTATTGCCCATCACAACATTTATCAATGCTTTCTAATCCCAAAGAGTACCTGTAGGTACATGGACAAAATATAATCAAGCATCTCCTCTACACTTTCTGATATTTAAAAAGGAAAAATTATAATAAGTCATTAAAATATAAGGCATTCGGTATTCATCCATGTTCACTACCTAACTCACATTAAGATCGCACTTGCAATCTGGAGACCTATACTGACATTCACAGAACATTTAATCCAGTCAGTATTCCTCTCCAGACTGTGTTCATAAGCTCTTGGAATCGCTGCCTGCTTTGTTTGTGAAGCAGACTTGCTGGGTTCATTCATCCTCCATTATGCCAAATTTTTTGTTTTCCCAGAACAAAATTGGAATTATATAAAAATACAACAGCTCGCATAATCCATCTTGTATTTTTCAGTTGTTTTTCAAAGGGGAAGGGATTTAGAAATGTGGTTTAAAACATTTTGTTTGAACAAGACCATCCACAAATATAATCCTGCAGTACTCTGCAATTCAGTTACCACTGAAATTAAAATCACCATTTTATACTCAGTATGGAAAACATTCATCTTTCTGAATACAGAAAGCCTGCTGATTCCACAGAACACATACATTCAGATCACCACTCATGGTGCTATCCACCCATTTGTTACATTCTTGGATGAGCTGCAGTGGAAAGAAAAACTGGAAGCAGATAGTTACTAAGAAGAAAGAATTAGGGTTGAGCAAAGTAGAAAGAGGACAGGAACCAGGCTGAATGTATGAAATCAGGGCTTTCTTTGCTTGGGGGATAACAAAGAACTTCTTCACTTAGTCACATGCAGTACTGATCCCATCTAGAATGCCTCCCTTTGATGGGCAGCTCATCAACTCATATTCACTCACATGAGTCAAAGGCTGAAGAACTACAGATAAAACCACAATCTGAAAACTGCATTTTGGATTGAAAACATCCTCCTATTTACAAGAAAATCATTAAGTTTCTTATGAAAGCAAGTCTGCTTCTAACACACAAAGTTAACCAATTTCTGAAGCATTACAGTCAAGCCAATGTTCCACAAGAGGAAGTAGTGATTTTTAGGAAAGTTCCTGCAGATCATGGCTCCAGGGACAGAGGAAGACAAGTAGAACCATACTACTTTACCTTTGTAATTCACTAAGCGCTCTGTTTGTGGATGGGCTGGGGTTTAGCCTCAGGAAGTTCTGCTTTAAATTGAGATGAGTGAGGTCTTGGCTATAAAACAGGTTGGCAGGCAGGTGCTCCAGGCTGCAGCATGAAAGATCCACTGAGCTTATGCGTTGTGATGCAACCTGGAAGTACAACACCAATATGTTAATACTGTAATAAAACAAGAACATTTCCTTCACCCTTACCAGCACAAGATAAACTGGTTTTAAGCACAGCAGAAGTCAGTGTCGGCATACATAGCTGATCTAACACAGTGCACATAATCCCTGCAAGTTTTGTCATGATTGTTTGCTCGGCCTCAGTGCATAAACCAGATCCACAGATGGCTAGCAGGGGGAGAAGCACAAAGCCTTGTCAAACTATAATAAGTGAAATGGATTCATTTTCATCAATGAAGTAAGGCAATACTTTACAACCAGAAAAAAAAATACGATATTTGACATAAACATTGCTTCGCATTGCCTCCTCCGAGTAAGCGGAGGTGAGGGGATAGCAGTCTGATGACTTGGTTTCAAGGGTCAAAAGGTATTCAATGGCTGAAGAAAAGAGTTATCCCATTTACATCTTTTGGAGAGAAAAAATATCACAGCAAAGCACTGAGCACTCTTCTCAATAAATTAAAAGACCTGTCTAAGAGTGGTAAAAATGTGACACAAATAAAACTGAGATTTGGAGGTTTAATATTATTTTCTGGAAAGGGGAAGGTAAAACAAACATGGTCTCTAGAGGCTAAAAAAATCATACCACCTAGCACTACAGAGAGCAGAGCATCATTCCAAAAAGACCTATAAGGCAACTACTTCAAGTAACAGCAACTCTGCCCCTTACCAAATCTCTAGGATACTGGGTAAACTACATCCTGCTGCTTTACTTATTTACTAGACTTTACTAAAAAAAAAAAAAAAATCACTGAAGCAAAACCAAAACCAAACCCAACACTGCAATGCAGAATTCTCATATTTTTCTGTCCAATATTATTAAAAATACCCTTTTATAAAGTAGAGTTGCAGAGCCAGCTATATGACAAAGCACCACCACACAGTAGTGCAAGGAGTATGTGGGGATGGTGGAGGGATGGTGGGGAAGAAGGAGTCAAATGCTAGAAGGAGAGGCATTTTTGGAGCAGGCATGGCTTAACTCAAAGAAGGAGAAGCAAACCACCACCATTTTAGACCTCTGGGACTATACAAGCAGAGCTCAGATGGTTACATGTTCTGTCAGCTGCTCACTCCAAAAGAAGCTATTGTTTCATTTTGTCATTGGCAATTTTACTGGCCTCTTTGCTGGGATTCTGGATGTACAAACACTACATCTAAGGGACAAAAAGAGGAAGAACACACCAAAACTCAATCAATGCCCAGTGACACAAGAGTTTCTCAACTCTGATGGAGACACCACTCAACCTTCTGGGCACAGACACAATCCCTGCCACAGAATACTCTGAAACTAGAGGCACTGAGCTTTGCAGACGTAAGTGAAGAGCTTGCCACTGAAAGGCAGGCCACGGAATTTTTTTTTCTTCTCCAATGCAAGGTACACAGGCCTCAGGATAAGTGGTTGCTATTATAAACACAAAGCAATAAGCTTCCAGAGGAACAAACGGTGCAGTGTTTTTCTCCAACACGACCGTTAATAATCCAGCCCTCCCACATCTATTAAAACGTTTGAATTTTTGTTACTCAATTAGTTCAGTCCTTTTGTTACTGTAGCTACTATTTTTCTTCCCCTTGTAGTATGAGACAAAAATTATTCATAGGCTATAGTGAGTAGTCATTTCTAAATGCTAGGTATTCAAGTCTGCTGTTCACAGTGCCAGAACCTGCCCAGTACGGTACAGTTCTCGTCACACTGAAAACAAAAGATATGAAAAAGTACTGACACCCATTAAATTAAAAAGGAGAATGTTTAATTTCAGGTGTAATGCCTATAAACACTGTCGCTCCAACTACTTTTTTGGAACAAGTGGTATGAACAGTAATAAGCAACCCAGCAGTGCTTAGCAAGGCATGTTACTCTACAAATATCTAAAGTACCAGAACTGGTAACTCTGAATGTGAATCATGACAACACAACCAAACAAAATCAAATATCCAAATTATACTACTGCCTTAAAAAAGGATGCAAATCCTTTCTTAAAATCATCAAGTCCTGTGAAATAAATCTAGTTAAAAGTAATTTTGTTTTCTAAAGGTTGCATGTTCTGGTTATGTTTTGTTTACCTTTTTTTTAAGGAACATTCTAAAACAAAGAATTTAATTAATATTTTCATGCAATTGACAAATACTGAATAATGCCTCTACCAGAAAGATAATTGTGAAAGTTAAAACACATTTTAAAAGGTGTTAGTTCTGGAATCAACTGTAATTTTATCAAAGTCTTCTGGTTACCAAACAGTACTCTAAGAACTAACTTCTGAATTTTTACAAGGAAGGCTCACATAAACACACAGTTATTCTCACAGGTAGGGATAGACTTTGCTCTTTTTGTTGGTCAATACTGCTCTGTAACAAATTCCTGCAGAAAAGAAGAAGATGAAAAACAAAGAAGAGCAACAAAGGAGAACATCATCTTAACAATACTTTCTTTCGTTCACCCATCAGAAACTTTCACTAGTTGAAGCTGAATATTGAAATTCTGAAATTACATTGTTCTTAAATCAAACAACAAAGGAATACTTCAATCTTGCAACTGTCTTCAACTGACTTATGTGCAGCAAGACTGTGCACGTGTGTGTTTGCTATCGTTTCTTAAGAGCAAAGACTTTTTTCTAAAAGGTGACACAGTTTTTTAATAAAGCACTGGGTTTCCCTGACTCACTGGAGAATCACTGTAAAGATAAGCTAATAAAGGGCAAGAAAATACTGAGAAGAATATCCCTCACATTCAAAAAATAAAAAGCATCCAGAGAAAGGAACTATCTGCAGAAAGTAGGGTTTCCACTGGAAGGGGGGAAAAAAAACCCAAAACATTTTGCTGCAAATAAATACCCCAACAAGTTATCTGGGCTGGGTTCAACAGGCTTATGCGTCAATGAAAATAGTGAAGAGAGTTGGTTTGGTAGCACTGCTACAGGAAAAGGCTTTCCAGATACACATGGAGCCCACATTAAGCACTTGTTATGGTTTACTTGGTGTTTTCTTCTGTTTGATATGCTTTACATACATATAAAATATAAAACCACAAGCAACACAAGTTCACCACTCCCCAGGCAGAAGAAACCAGTGCCCAAACGAAACCCTTTTTATCATATCCTAAACTGCATACAACCTTACCACTTACTTCACATGAAACCACTGTTGCATTTCTAGTATAACAGCATTGAGTAAAAGGCTGGGGCAATGACCTTCTCGAAGATGGTATAGGACGACCTCTCAGTTAGAGCAGCATGAGCCATAGAGTCAATGCCCATCTTTGCCAGAGAACCAAGACAGGCAATGGTTTGACAACAGTGTAGCTCAAAGAGAAAGCAAGATCCTGTACTTTTTTAAGCCCTCTTCTCAGTTGGGATATTTATTCATTAAAAAATACAAAGGAACAATATGAAATACAATGCTTTCTCCATTCTCTGGATATGATTTTTAAGCACTTTACAGTCAATCACTGTATTGCAATGTCGCCCACTGTAATCCCAGAGGAGTAGTAATGGGATAAGGCCACAATCAACTTCGCACAACAGATCACAAAGTCCAATGGTAAGGGTTTATTTCCCCCCCAACAGTTCCTGCACCCTGGTCCTACCACGTTATAAGTTATTTTTTTTCAGTCTCCATATGAATATGTCAAACTGAAATGCAGTTTTGAAAAAGTGGTATGCAGCTATAGCACACGTACTACAAAGAGCCCTGGATCTATCCATTGCAAACACTAAAAAGCTGTCATCGTGCTTTTAATTTTCCCCCAGCAGCAATGAAATACAGCTTTGTTCTGTGAATACCAACACAAATAATGCTGCTGAAGAGCACTCTCCCTCCCCTTGGGCAGTATGCCCTCTGCTCCTCCCCACCTAAGAGTTGCACACGTGCCAAAGAACTAGGAGTCTCCCAAATACGAAAACTCACTTTTAAACATCTGTTACTTGTGCCACAATAGTACTTACAAGTATAAACAACAATTCAAACCAGCTAGAAGTACCTTAAATAAAAAAGGTTCATCAAGGTGTTTTGATTTTAATTTTTTTTAGTTATTATATTTAAAAAGGAAACAATATTTCAAGACTTATGAAAGTACGGTATGAGTTCACTGTAAATCTTTAGCAGCTGGCAACATAAATACAGAAAAATACTTGCACCAAACAATATCCTTGATGCTTCTTGCTACACAGGGCTAAAAAACCACTTTGCTTTGTCCATCAGTATAATGACACCTCTGTCACCGAGCTATGCAACAAGACTGATTATCGTCTTTGTTTCAAAGCCTTGGCTATACTACAAAAATGATCTGTTGCTGACAATGGATGTCAGCAACGGGCACAGCTGAACCCAGCTGTATGGACAAACACAGGCCTTGTTTACACAAGGATATCTTTTGGTGTGACCTGTGGTGTGAATTTAAACCAACGTAATTATGTCTTTTTCCTGTTTACCATCAACCCATTCCCTACAGCTCTATTCAGATAAGAAATTACTGCTTAGGACTTCAACAGAAGACAAAATAACTAAACAGCCCACACTGTATAGGAAGCCAAATGCCCAGTCTGTTTGAATTGAGTTGACAATGTTAAATTATACCTGCTGTAGACATGCTAATGCAAAGGCAGTGTAATCCTTCTCCTTTAGGATTTGTTTCTAAACAGTTTGATAATTATCACTTCCCACCAATGCCTGCATAAGGCTTAACTAAACAGTGATACACCGGCTTGAAATAGCTAAACTAATTTAAAGCAAACAGGTTCTCCTCACCTCAGAACTAGCCTTGCTTCAAATCCTAATCCTCCTTTCTATTTGAACATCAAAGCCCCGCTCAGCAGAGAGGCCTCCCTCTGCTGAGCTGAATTCCACAGCCAGGAAACACATTGGTGCCCTCAGCCACAAGCCAAGAGCTGAGGAACTGCTCAGACTGGTAAACAAACTAATGCCAAAAATGAAGGAGGTTGGGGGAAAAGGAATTAAAACATCTGCTTTTTCTTTAAAGTCATATATTTTCATTTTAAATCACAACTTTTGAAACTGGTGCGACCCAAGGGTGAAAAGGCACTGTACTGGCTTTTCTGGCCTCTTCTTTTTGTTTTCTTTTAAACATTAAATTAGATGCACGATAACTCAAGCTAAGGGCTTGCACAGAAAACATAAAACTCAGCAGAGGCTTGAAAGCACGTCACCCAGATTCCCAAATCCAACAGGCAGTGCCATATGTAAGAGTAGTAATTGCCTACTAAGATGAAGGCAAGAACACATGTCAATATGGCAGCATTCACAGGGCACATACCTCTTGCCCCATCTCTCCTCTGCAGCTGATGCAGGCAAAAGCCTCTGGTACAAACACCTCATGTCAGCAAGACTCAGAGGCACAAGTATTATTTAACTTGTCCCTGCTCTGCTTTCCATATCTCTGAACAAAGTTTTACATAGCATGCAGAAATAGCTCACTTCCACCTTTAGCCCTTGTGCAAACCTCTAACAATGTAACCAAAAATAGTATTAAAAAACTCATAGGGGGAGGGGGAAATGTGGAAGGGATTAAACAGAAGTTGCACTCCTTTACCTTTAGTGATAGGAGTCTAGAAAAAATTTCATTGATGTGAAAGTCGATGTCCCAAGTTTAATGTCAAGATCTTGAAAGCAAGAATTTGTCAAAAAAAGTGACATTCATCACCTGTCGTTTGGAAATGCTGGGTATTATCTGAAGTCATTACCAGAATATGAGCATTTTTGTTCCTCCAGAATGAAAATTGCTCTTCTTTTAGAGATCATGTAGTGATATAAGTATTACACAGGGAATAATATTAACACTGCACCTTAGTGGTAGTCATGCTGGGATGTTCACACTGATAAGATTCCTGCAAGGACAAGGCTTAAGATGCAATTTGGAGTTAAGTGACAGTAATTAGCAGTCGCATTAAGCTACTTATAATTCAGACATGTGAATCTCCATTTCATGGAGCAAGGAATATTAACATCCTTAAAACAGCTTGACTGAAAACAATTCATCTGTAAATATTGCAAAAGAGGTGACAGTCTCACAAAAATTAGGAAATACCCTTTTTTCTTCTTACTATTTCTGTTAGATTTTTTTTTTTTTGTGTAAAGACAAGCTGCTGTACTGCCAAGAAAGCAGACTTCACAATGAGCAGCCCTCCAGCAAAGACCTTCTTTCAGCATTTATTCATGTCAGCATGGAACAAATATTCATGGAACCAATTCTAAGGCATGGAAGTCACTAAGGGGAAATCACAACTGACCAATCTGGTGGCCTTCTATGATGGAGTGACTGCTAAGGTCAACAAGGCATGACCAACCAATGTCATCTACCCGGACCTCTATAAGGCCTTCAACACGATCCTACACAACATCCTTATCTCCAAACTGGAGAGACATGGACTTGAAGGGTCGATATTCAATTGATACGGAATTGGATGGATGGATGCAACCAGAGAGTTGTGGTCAACGGCTCTATGTGCAGGTGGAGCCTGGTGGTGGGTGGTGTTCCTCAGGGTCACACGTCTTGCAACCAGTGCTCTTTAATATCTTTATCAATGACACAGTGAGACGAGCGCACCCTCAGCCACCTTACAGATGACACAACAGAAGGAAGAGACGCTATCCAAAAGTACCTGAACAAACCTGAGAAGCTGACCCACAAGAGCCTCATGAAATTTAACAAGTCCAAGTGCAAGGACCTGCACCCCGGCAAGGGAGCAATCCCAGACACGAGTACAGACCAGGAGAAGTGATTAAGAGCAGCCCTGTGGAGGAGGACTTATGGGTTCTTGTGAATGAAAGCCAGACATGAACCAATAGTGTGTGCTTGCAGCTCAGAAAGCCAACTGCATCCTCAGCTGCATCAAAAGAGGGGTGGCCAGCAGATCAAGTGAGGTGATCCTCTCCCTCTACTCTGCCCTTGTGAGATCCCATCTGGAGTATTACATCCAGGTCTGAGGTCCCCAACATAAGAATGATGTAAACTTGTTCAAGCAGGTCAAGAGGAGGGCTACAAAGATAAGAGGTTGCCCAGCAAAGCTGTAGCTGCCACACCTCTGGAAGTGTTCAAGCTCAGGCTGGATGGGGCTTTGAGCAACATGGTCTAATGGAAGGTGTCCCTGCCCATGGAAGGGGTTCTGGAACTAAATGGCCTTTGAAATTTATTCCAAACCATTCCATGATTTACTGTAGATTTCAGATTCTTGCCAGTGAGACTTCCACTAGATATTCACTTTCCTGAGTACCTCAAGTCCCATATGGAGGGGGTGGTAGGATTTTGTTAGTTTGTGTCAAATAAGAGGTTATGCTAGCTCCTCAGTTTCTGATCCAGGTTCTCCAACCCAGCTGCATCACATGGATTAATTCTACAATTAGATGAAGACAAATTCTACAAATGAGATGAAGTCTTTTCATGCTGTTATTTCACTGTAACTCAGAAAGGCCTTCTGACCCAAGTGTTTTGTAAAACAAATAAGCACAGCTATAGCTCTACTGGCCTAGGGCCTAAAACTGGTCTCTAGCACTTGTTCTCTCTTCTCCCTGAAGACCTTTATCCTTCTCCACTGACTACAGGAGAACCATAAGGAGAGCACACGTCTCTAAAATTAGCTTTTGCTAATAATTCCTCTCCTTTTTTCCTTCCTGCTAGACTTTGCTTGGAAGGGCTCTCAGTGTGACAGCCTTTCAGTGTCAAGACAGTTTTTGTTATCACCTTATATGTACCAAAGTATTGTGCAATATATCAGTCCCGTCAATCCCCTCCCATCTCATGGGAAGCTGCTCACTGCAGACACTTGGTTCCCCCAAGCTTCATTACAAGCAAAGTAACATTCCCCTACTCGTTTCTACCCCTTCACTCTGAGAGATTACTGAAAACACTTTGAATCCTTCTGGATTGAACATACCATAAAAGGTAACACGTGCAACACCTCACTGAGCTTCTAGGCAATGGCCTTCCTGTATTCATGCAAGAGCTGCACAAATTCAGCTTCAATAATATCAGAACCTGATTTAGAGACTTCAAAAGATTATATTTTAATGCTATTGCAGAAGTGTGGGCAATACCTAGTTTTATGTTCTCACTCTTGGCTGCAATACTTCAGTAACTATTATCCACTGAAGGCATCAAGTCCAAAAAAGAACCACAGACTCTCTAAAACAAAGAAAATCCTGAAGTCACCAATACACCATTTTGGAATCAGCTGAACTATTCTGACATGCAAAACAAAGCAGCTGAGCCAAAACACCAAGCTTTCCTCCTGAGCCATTAAGAGAGACTACACTGAAACACACTCAGAAGTTCACTTCCAAAACATCAACCAACCTCTAATAACAAAAGGCATAAAACCATAGCTTTTGCAGGGAAAGAGGAGGAGGAGGAACACTTTCTAGTGTTATCATCAAAAGAGAAACAAAACTGGCTTTCAAGTTTGCTTTGCCCAATATTCTGCTTTCACACTTCAGACGACAAGAAGCCACCCACAGCAAGAACAACTAGATATGACTGCAGAGCAAAGGCCCCAAATACCAAAGATTTTGCACACACAGAGAAAAGGAAGTCAAGTTCCGCATGGAAACCAGAGGTTTGTTTATGTTTGAATACTTGTAATCACCGCCAAAAGGAAGTTGTGGCTTTATTTTTAGGGATCTATTTTTAGACAAAGTATTATCTCAATATTGTCATTTGATGGTATTAGAGGAAAAAACGGTTTCCTTGGACTAAACTTAGAGTCACCATGTTTCCTCGTAAGTAAGGATCACCTCAAAAAAAGCCCCTCACCCCCAGAAAAATGAGAAATCCTTTCAGGGTTCACTTTTCTTCATTAGATGTTGAATCAACTTTTGCATTAGGCTGATGGTGCTGCTTAGTCTCACAAGTGTGACAAAACCCAAATAGTTTATCCTCAAAGAAAACAAGCCTTGGTTAAAGGCTGTTTTCAAAAGATGCCACTGACATTGCTGGTACACTAAACTCATTTTTAGGTCATATTAGACTAGAGACTCATTTTCAAGCCTCCAAGCACAACTGGCACAAGAAACAAACCAACTACTGCATGGTCACCTTCTCAGAAGCCAGCACGTCCCTGACCTCCAAACTGTCCCCAGCACACACAAACATGGCAGCCCAGAATCACGATGGCACATTCAAACACATGGACTAAGATTATAAAGCTAAAAGAAAATGTTAGAAACTCCTAACCACACCACAAATGGTCTGTTTGTTGCACACAACTGTTCTCTACAGAGTGACCGAAGGTGATAACCAACAGCCAAAGGTAAAAACAAAAATATTAGTCTAGATATTCAGATTGCGTGGAAACTAGGGTAAAGTTCTCCATAGCATTCCTCCACAAGAAAGTTATCCTTTGCTTACAAGGCTAAACAGATACCTGGAGAGGAGACAGTGCATCCAGTGACTCAAAACTATGAACTGGCAGCACTGTAACAAGCAGTATCCCAAATAATTTAAAATAAACTACTTTATCCTTGCATACGATTTTTCACTATGCTCGCCATTGGCACTGCTGTGGTCAAGGTTTTGGAAAAAAGGTATTCTGAACTGGTTTTCACAAGCATTAGAAATGCCTGTCCTTAACGCCTTCAGAGACAACTGAGGTTTAGTAATACAAATCACTGCAGCGATGAACATCAAAGTATTTAGAAACACATATGAAACAGGTCAATCACCTGGGGGAGAAGTCAAGGCAAATACAAGGTAGGGCCAATTTAACCATGACATTAGTGGCTTCAAACCTTCTTAATAGACTGGAGGCTGTATTTTGTATTAAAAAGCTCTGCAAAGTCTGTGTTCCACAATGAAGCTGGTGTGGAACTTTCTCACATAGCTTTTCCTTGTTGAATGTGGCTGACATGAGAAAGTCAGACATTAATATCTGATAGTACCTCAAATAAAGATGAAGCTATATGCACAAGTGCATATGACTTACTACCCATCATTTTAATTAATGAGAGAATCTTCTGTGCTAAAGGAAAAAGCAGTCCCATGGTTGATTATCTTTCCCTGTCTCGAAGGTAGATGATGCACAGCTGAAATGCAGGTACATCTTTAGCAGTAATGCTCAATTGTTGCTCACTGCATTTCCTCAGCACCATTCCAGTAAAACAACTGCACAAGCTAATCATCTGTTTTGGAAACGTATTTGCAGAACTGCAATCAAGTTCAAGAATTGATATTTAATTTCTAGAGAATTTATTTATATAAGTGTGGTCTGTAACACCAAGTGTGTGGTTAGGACTCAAACGTTTTCTCCTCACCAGAAATAAAAATCCTGTTAGTAGAGTCACAGATCAGCTTTGTCCTGTTTACAGAGTTCATACTCACCTTTGATAACAGTCTCTGAACACAATTGCCAAACTTCTACCAAAAAAGTAACCAGAAGACTGAGGTCAGAACCAGATAACTTTGGAGGGAAAAAAAGCTAGAAACTGTACTGCTGCTTCAGGTAGATCTCTACATAAGTTGAAGAAAAATAGATTACAGCTGTAGAGACCCCTGTATTACTTACTTGCACAGTATATACTAAATTCAAATATGCTCTTATTTTCTGCTAGTTTCACAGTGCAAATAAGTGTATGAAGAGAGCATTCTGCACTGACACAAGAGGAGTAAGGCCAATATGACAGCACATCCTTCTCCCTTAAATTTGCTTTTTGTGCTGTTTTTAGCACTTTTTAAACATAATGTACACTGACATCATAATTTAGTTTTCCTCTTTTCACAGCAGAGTACAGTTGTTGGGAACACCACACACTTCCACTGCAGGCTTGAAGACAAAGGTGACTGAAACAGGGAAGGGAAAATACAAAGGCTCCCAGGAGAAAACTCTTACATTTGACATGTTTTAAATCAAGGACTTCTTTCTGGATATTCCTTGTATTTTAAACAGGAGGGTTCTTTGTGTATAGGCACCTAAGCCTCACACAGCAACTTATTCCCCACTAAACATGATGTCACTATAGCCACAGATGTCCAGCTCCACCTGGATGCAGTCAGTGGCGTGCAGACACACAGGGCTGTGTGCCTGTACCTCTTTGCCTACCTAAAAGTATGGTGCAGCCATGCACAGGCGGCTTACGTGAAGCAGCCATGCATTATTTATAGTCCTCGTCTCTCATCGCCTCTCTTCCTCTACCTGCCCTGTTGAACTGAGCACTAAAGCAGGAAATAATTGTAGCATGAAGCTGTTGACACACTTCCTGCTCTCCTCCAGCCGAGAGGGGAGAAGTCCTGCGGGGTCAGATAACCCGTCTTGGCATGCCCAGTGACACACTCTAATTGAAGAAGATAAAATTCTGTAATACGTCCTGGCTTAAACTCTGCAATACTGAACTTCTGAAACAGATATTGACATATTAGTTTAACTCCATGCCTTGGAACATGGAGGACTGCTAAGCCTTTTTTACTCCAGCCAAACTACCTATGTCATGAAACATGTCATGTCGCGGTCACAGTCAACACTTACAGCAGCCATTTCACATACTGAAAAATGTTTAGCTTTAGCTGTTAGAAGTGTCAAACAGCAGGAGCTTGCCACCACATCCCAAACACAAGCTCAAACAACAAGTTCTACCATTCTATACCAGCTTACACAAACACCTCTCTCTTTTCTACATTAAGGGTGTAGCTTTTTACATTTTGCAAGTGGCAAATGGGGAAAGCCCTCACCATATTCTCCTCTCTGTTATCTGCACATTCTTTGCCCTGTCCTTCTGCATTTGACATTCAAGTAGCAAATAGCGGCAGATTTGCTCTGCAAGTAATTTTTGCCAGTTCCAGAACCATCATGACAACTTTATGCAGACAAAATTCTTTAAAGCCATGAAAATGTTCCTTTCTTTCCCCTCTGCTCCCCCTCCCAGTTGCATAAGCTTATTTTTCAACGTTTGGCAACAGAACGAATGCATTAGATCACAAAGGACCAAATCTGTTGTTGTTGTTTTCCTTTTGAGCTTCCCTAATTAGGACTCCAGTTTTTGGAAACAAAAAGGAAAGAACTGAACTGTGGTAAAGAACTATCAATATTAACGAACAAGATACATTTCCAGCTTTTAAAAATATTCTGTTTGAGGCTAAATCAGCATATCTAAAAGTGACCTATTTGGAATAAGTATGTCACCAAGTTTGATATTTAGGTCAGTATCTGTGCAATAATTCCAGTCTGTCCTGAAATCAGGAGTTCTGTTCACCTCAGAACACACACATACAAGAAAACTAATTCTAACACCTATTCACAAATTTCTTCCAAAAATTTACTAGGGCAGAGCATGAGAGATGTCTTGGCTATAATAGATTTCACTGTTAGAATGAATCTGATTATACAGGACTGATGCTCATTTTTAATTAAATTGAAACCAAGCCTCCGCAAACATGAATTCAAATCTTCTTTAGCATACACATATTTATTGCAGGAGTGATGCATTAGGATTTGTCTCATTTTGAAACACTACTACAAAGTCAACATTGCCAATATTCTGTGGGGGGAAAGAATATTCTGTGGAAAGGGAAATATTCAAGATGGAGCTTGTTATTTAGAAGTTAAAATAACATCATCATCTAGCTCTTTTGAAGAATACAGAAAACAAACATGAATATTTTTTCATAGTTAAAAACTGAATTCAGCAATTGTAATGAAACATTTTACCAGGGATTTCCTGCTGTATTACAATTTATAATTAAAGCTTTCATTACACTAGTATGTATCAGAACTCTCAGTTTCCAGCAGCACACACTGGAAACACGAATGACTGCAGAAAAACTACCACTGAACATAAGTTAACACAAATGTCACATGCAAAACAAGTGCCATTAAACAACATCTGTATTTAAAATACAATCTTAAATATTATTCATAACAACTCACAAAGGTGCAGGTACTATATACAAAACCATAACTAAAGAAGAATCTGTAAGCATCATGTGACCTAGCCCCTAATAAGCAACCAGAAGCTCAGAGTTTGAGAGCCATATCATCTCCCTTCCTAAATTTGCTTGCCTTTAGAAACACAGTGCTTTACACAGTATTTTCTTCATTATCAGTAATATTTCAACAGCTTTGAACTTGAGTAGTTTTTAAACATTGGAGGCAGAATACCTCATATAAATGTTGGGGTTTTTTCCCAGCATGAGAATGTCAGCTCGCCTGAACTACGGAGCCGAAGATTAAACTTTTTCTCATTTATCTATGCACGTAAATCAGATGGGTTGCACCTTACAACTAAGCACTTGGACACAAACAGCATCAGCTGGAGGACATTTGAGTTACTTTGCAGCATTACTAGTTCACTTGTTTCTATTCTTCAGAAACAGTGTTACTGTCACAGGACTGCCTTGCATACTCTATTATGCTTGTCTGTGTTTTTCAGTCTAAGGATAGGAACTCCAAACATCAAAAAAAGCAACCTGAAGTGGTAAAGTATTGTTTCAAAACCCATGAATGCAGAACACCAAGACTCAGGTTTGGGGGCTGGGGAGTTTGGGCAAATGCTTAATTTTTTCCTTGAAGCATGTTTTACCAACTAAAAGAACAGCATAGAGAGTTTCTTCAGTTCTGACAGTCTGAAAAAACACTTGAAACTACGTATTTTCTTTTTACTCTTACATAAGAAAAATGGGAGGTTATCATGAGTGCATGGGGATACGTTCTCATGCTGGCTATCGTCCCGAAGCTGTTAGTCATTTGGGTGAACCAGAAAGAGAGAAGCACAGCATGGCACAGAACAAGCTTATGCTGCCAGTAATTCAGAGGGGGTTTCTGGCCATTTATTTCTGCTTCTGAAGTTCATTGTTTTCCACTGTTTTCCTCACTCATTAGATTTGCCTTTCATTTATCTAATGTTAAACCCTCTGGAGATGAAAGGGCACTACTGTCCCAGAGAGAGCCACAAAGCGGCAAGAACTCAAAAATCTGACAGACCGTGCCTCACTGTCTCATAAAACATGCCTTGGGGATTTTTACCTTGAGGCTTAACAGACCTAAGCAGATACGCCTGAACAGCTTCTTTAAAAAGAATTTTAAAACTTAATAGAAAAAAAAATTTAAAAGGCATTTTAAATGATGCCTGTGTTGGCAGATGCATTCATTACTGCTCAAAGAAAATCAAACCTCTTAAAAAAGGCCCACAACCGAGGCTCTATCACTGGCAATAGGCTGGATAACACATTATTGCAATAATCTAAAAAGACAAACCAGATTTAGTGTGACATGAATACCTCTAAGTACTACTACATAAAACAAAGTTGCTTTAACATAGTAAAGAGCATGGACAGCCCTATCAAGCATAAAACTAATGAACAGTTTAGGCCCAACTAGAAAACCAAAGAGAGAGTGCTGAAAGCACAGCAGAAGAACTCATGTGATAAAAAACATGAAAATATAATGGTTCAAGATATGCAAATTACTTTGGAGAGGATTTATCCAAAAGGTAGCAGGGATTAAAGGACACAACAGGTAACCTTTCAACAACTCAAAGTGGAACTGAGTAGCCAAATGAAATAATGCAGGCCCTAAATTCTCATAATTAATTGTGCTCTTAGCACAGTATAAAATTTGCTTTACAAAGGTTTTAGCTAGTAACTTTTTTCACTGACAGAAAATGATTGCTTATAGCTTATTTAAAAAAAAAACAGTTATAAACCTGAAGAGATTCAGCAACATTTCTAAGCAACTTAATATTTAGGTTCTGTGTAAAAAATTACTTTTAAAAAAATCTGACACTATTTTGGGTTTTGATAACACTGCAGTAAAGCTTTTGAAACTGAAATTTTGACAGTTACATCTGTAATCCTTTTTCTTCTAATGATCTCACTAGATCCATCCAGCTGGGAGAAGAGGGAAGAAGTTCAGCACAGCACTTTGCTTATACAACCATGGTGGAAAGAAGTTTCAGTGTAAATGCAGAAAAATTCACCTCCCTACTGTTGTTACCAAGAGCTCTCAAATTGAGTAATTTTGTGCAACACTAACAGCAGCAACAGCAGTTCATGACAGTCAAACCCAGAAGAGGGAATGCAAAGCTGCATGGAGAAGACTGAACTGGGGGAAACTCTATGAACATCCCTTTCAGAAAGGAGTCAGCACTGTTCTCACCTTTGATGCTTGTCGCAACCATCGCAGATATTCAGTGAAGTTATCGAAACAAATGTAGTAGGTCTGGCTTTGAGGTCCAGAGGAGCTAAATGCTAAACAGTGCTGGTGCTTTTTCACTTCTTCCACCTACAGCAGAAACACAAAACTGTTAGTCAACAAGAACCAAAAGTCTCTTTGCAGAACTCCCCAGGGCAAAGTTAAAGTGTGCCCAAGAGGAGCTCATCAAGTAGAGCTGGACTAACCATCTCAAACACTCAAGCTGGATCTTGGCTGTCAAATATTCACAAAATCTACACAGGCAAGGAATGATAACAGATGGACAATGAAACTGAAGGAGAAACCCACCAAGAACGTCAACATTTTAATAGAGACTGAACACCATAAAAGGTTGGCCATTGAAACATATTTAAGGCTGTTTTTATGCAACCTAAAAAAAAAAAATACAATTTATACTCCTGGTTATTAAAAACAGGCTCAACAAAATGCTTCTCTTACAGCCCAATTAAATTCTTTGGCATTTCTCAACTTGCTAAAATACAACCAGAATACATCATTTTGCTACCATACACGAGAAGTCCCACACAACTTATGGTCTCCATGTTTCAGCACAGCATTCTGGAAAGCCTTTGCAAACCAGGAAGTGCAGAGTATTTATGGGGTTGAGGAAGAATATTTTTTGAGCAATAATTTAAAAAACACTTAGTTCTGTGCCAAACATCCTCCTCCCAAGCTTTGTCAGCAGAAGCCCTCAGTACATTTTTCTGAGCTTAGTTATCCTTTTCTTTTAAAATTTGTTGTCAACTTTCTGCATGTTTTACATCACATAAGGCATTTCTATGCAAAAGCAACTTAGAAATTCCACGTTAAGCAATTAAAAAAGGTAGATAACCTCTTCCCTTTTTAAATTCAAAAATATATATGTTTTCCATGTCAAAGAGAGGGCCAATGAGAACTTGAATCCTGTCCTCTCCAGCATCCTACAGCCAGGAATACAATTCACCGTCAGGAGTTCACACACTGTTGCTAAAAGAGGACAATGTCTCTGCTTCATTATCTCCAGGGAAGAGTTGAAGAATCATGTGAAGAATCATGAAAGGAGACAGGAAAAACAGCTCTTAGAAGGCAGCGCTACTTTTCACATTGCTAGTATAGAATATTAATAAATCAACTCTAGTCTGTATATATAATATTGTGAAGCTTGTTCCTCTCCCAATAACTCTTCCGAATTCAACTTATCTGTATGTAAAGTAAAGGAAGATTACTTCAGGTGTAAATTCATTCTCAAGCTAATGACTCTCTTCCCACTGCCTCGGCTAAACAAGTCGAATAGTAGTGTCCTGAAACACTGTTTACTGAAATAGTAATGTAATCTTACTGTCTTCACTACTGTTTCACAGCATCACAGCATGGTTAAGGTGGGAAGGGATCTCTAGAGGTCCTCTGCTCAAGCAGGGCCACCTACACACAGTTGCTCATATGGTTTTTAAGTATCTCCAGGGGTCATGAAGAATTCATCACCCCTTTGGGTAATCTGTGTCAGTATTCAGTCACTGTCACAGTGAAAGAAAAAAATTTCCTTGGGTTCATTCGGAATTCCTGGGTTTCAGATGTAATCAATCAGAAAAAAGTCCAGTTTCAGCTTTTTACAAGTAAAAATGTTTGTTGCTGTTAGCTTACAAGAGACCAGTACTCATACAATGCTGAACACCCAAAACTCCCTAATGTTCAAAATAAGTCCACACCCTTACTGGTTAATTTTCAGACCTTAAGAGTAACCCAGCACGGATAAAACCTGGACGAGGAGGTGTGGCACAGATCATACATAACAGAGCTGCATGTATCCTTTAGATGTGCGCTATTGCATACAAAAAACACCTAACATTGCACACAAGAAATTGATTGTGCATCCATTACTTCATTGTTTTAATTCAACTATCCAAAATTGTTGAATATGACTGACTATAATCAAAAGTCATTCATATAACTTTGAAAATCCCATTCACAAAAAACAAGCTTTTGAGGGGTCAGAATAATCCTAATGGAATGCAATCTTCTTCACGTAAAGAGACAGGGGTTAACCAAGCAAATACATAAAATAAAATATCTTACTTTTCCACCAATTAAAGGGAGGACATGCATCTTTCCGGTCTCGCTATCTTTTACTGATGAGACAATTAGGCATGTTCCACAAAGGATAGCTTGGCGTCTTGTCCATCTGTTGACTGGCAAATGTATTTTCCCTTTTCGAACATTGTACATTCCTGAGAGCTGAATCCGTTCGGAGCTGCCAGTGCTGTGGGGCTTTCCTGAAATAGAAACAAAAGCAACCACTTAATCACAGAAAATCTTTGCCTCCTTCACTTCAAGTCATCCTGAGACTTTATCAGCAAATTTTCAAGCTACAAACTGCAGCGTGACAAATGAAACACAGCTTCAAAACCAGGCAAGCAGGTGATTTAATATCAGCTTCAGTACGGACTTCTTTCACATGGAGAGATATGACAGGTTGGTATCATGAAGAGTAGATCACATTAAATAATCTGCAATAGTCACAGAAGTACCAATTAATGGTACCGGTCTTCTCTACGGAATCTGGAAATCAAATGTTCATCTGCAACAGTAAGTAATTGGTTACTGCTAGGTTCACATTGCCTGCTTGGTAACTGCAGAAGGGGGTGATGTACTGCATGCTGAACTGTATCTTTTCACTTCCATGTCTCTTCTGGCTATACTTCAGGTTGTGGTTTGAACAGCTTCAATAGCTTCCCAAAGAATTCAGTTCCTACTTTCCCCAGTTCACCCTGCTCAGTCCAAACCCCACAGCAGAGGTTGTACACTCAGCCACAGTGTAAGCAGGTGCAACCTAGCTGAAACCCTCAAAGACCCTGCTTCGGTCTGAGCAGATCATCAGCAACTGTGAAGTTCTTTGTCTGTATTACAATTAATTCACTATTTATAATAATTTAGATTATTAGCATAACTACCAATTAGGCTAAATCTGTTAAATTACTTTAAGTGTCTCCGACTCTACTAATCTAATTTATTAATAAGTTTCTACTCTATAGAAACCATCATGAGCAATGGGAAAGAAAAGTATCTCTCATATCTGCTCCAACAGAACTGTGTTCTTTTAGGATGTAAACGGGAAGAAGCACAATTTACTCATTCTTATCTGAGGTATTTATCTGCATCAGCTTACTCTAACAAACCCTAAACAGTCCAGCCCAGATCTGAATCATCCAAATATACTAAGTCTTCTGCAAACAGAGTCAAGAGCTAATCACGTTCAGGTTAAACCAGTTCAAATTTCTGTATGAACACTGGTGTTGGTGAAACTTTGGGAGGTATCTCCCCTGGATAAACAAATTAAAGGCTATGTTAATTCCAAGTAGCTTCCCCATCACGATAAAAGATAAAGCACCCATTTTCTTCCCACTAACGTTTACCAAAATTCTTCAATACACGGAATTAATAACTAGTTAGGAGTCCAGAAAAGCAGAGAGTTGATCCTGTCTTCTAATACTGGTATTTCAGAACACTGCCAACTGAACTCCAGCAGCGACAAGTGCTGCACTATTACTTCAACTTGCTGTTATTCCTGCTTGCATGACAGCTCATTTGTCTCAATGAGTCTGCTCTTGCCTTCAAATTATCTATGGAAAGATAGAAGACACCTACCACATGCCCTACCCACTGCCATTCTCTCACCCCCCCTAGCCCGTGCCAATTCTTGTCCTTATCTTTAAAAGCAGCCTTCATGGATCTTCCTGCCAATTTAATGAGCCAACACTTGGCACAGTTACCCCCAAGCCTTGCTCTGCTCTAATAAACACTAGCATTTAGGCTACCAATGTCTGCCAGTTTGGATCTGCAAGAACATTGCTGTTGCTTGAAGCTGAAAGATAAACTTTAATGCCCACAAGGTATCAGCAGCAAATACAAAAAGAGGTGCTCCAAGAAAGCAGTAATTTCACTGCCAAGCAAATTCATGTCCAACCACAGAAGCTGGAAAAACTCTTTGCCCAACAGAATCGAGGGAAATAGGGGACACCCATTCTACAAAGCTACAAGATGACTGATAGGGAACACAAGTGAGTAAATTAGAGCAACTCAGCCTTAACAAACACAAAAGCTGAATCAAACATTACATTTGGAATATGAAACATTTGGTTCTTAAAGTAACTGATAATTTAAGTAGCTTGTGCAGAACAATGGGCTTCATGCCGCAGAGCATTGATTAAAGAATTAACCACACAGAAACAGTCAAATCTCTGTAATGGAGTAAAAAGTGCCTGGTAAATATTAATAATACAGTTGTATAAGGAACAGTTGTCAGGGGTGTAGGCATTTTCACCTTAAAAATTATGCTTTATTATCATCATCCGGGGTCTGTTTCTGACTGTGCTCTCTAACTTCACTAGAAAAGCACAACCCTCTGGGACTGCAAGGCATAACCTCAATCCCTTGGGAAGACGAGCTCATTTAGAATTTCAACATAGCCACTTTACCCATCCAGGAACAAAGGGCATAATTTGCACTTAATGTGGGCAGACCTGTGTCCTGGAAAACACCAAACCTCAGAAGTTCTTCAGGGTTATGGTGGATAACAGAGTACAAGCTCCAGCTGCAGTGCAGTAGCCAAGAGGCTTGGTAGGAAACACAACAGCATTCTAGAGCAACTGAGAAGTAACATTACCCTGCCTAGTCTAGCAGTAAAACAACTACCACACTGGATACTCACACTTCACAAAGGCTGCTGACAAATTAGGCTTGGAAAAAAATTACAGGTGAAAAAGTCAGATGCCTGAGAAACCTGCTTTCTAGGACCAGACTCTCGAACTAGCTACATGAAATTAGGCACAGCTGGACCTGTAAAACTACTCAGAAGTCTCTAAAAGGCAGTTCTTAAAATTTCATATAAATTCACAAAGGTTGTAAAGGTTTACTAGAAAAGCCAGAACAGAGCTATCACTAGAAGTAATCACACTGGATATGAACTGTATTTTCTCTCAAACTTCATATTTGATTGGAAAATTACCAGGATAAGAACCTCTAGTGATTCCCACAGACAAAAAAAAAATATAAAAAAAAAATTAAACAACCCCTTTAAATTCAAAGGAACTCTTCAAAGGATTTAAGGTGCTTTTTCCCCGAAAGTACTACCCTTTGGTAAGTGAAAGCCAGAAGGTTCGTGATGAGGACATAAAGAAATAAAACGCTGGGCCTATTTCATTAAAGCAAATGGTTTCCCTCTTCCTATTCTTGTCTACTTTGCTACATAACCAACCATCTGGTTGGACCAGATGATCTTTCAAGGTCCCTTCCAACCTAGGCTCTTCCATGATTCTGCTACTTGAAAAATTCATGTTTAATATTGGATCACATGTTGTTGCCTGAGATGCAATCTGCTCACATATTCAGTTTTCTTCCTGCTAAAGGGTTGTAATAATTGGTATTTGATGGTATCATAGTGTTCCATTATCATGCAAGTAGGGGGAAATTTAAAAAGAGTCAAAAGCCATTGGCTTACTTTGATTCTAAGCAGAGGTTATTCAAGGACATTCCAACTAGTTGTGGAACCAGATTCCTAAATCTGCAGAAGTTTTGCAGGTAACTATAAGCAAAAGCTGTTTGAAAAGCACCAGTCTTGCCTACTGAAAAATAAGCTTGGACAGACAGCAGTTTAAAGAGCTCAGATATTTGCTGCCAAGAGAGCATAAAAGCAGGAAAAGTTTAAATGACAGTGAGCTCTGCCACAGCAGAAGCAGGATGGGACTTGGAAAGTGTGAAGCCATCTAAGGCTGGCTGTTCCTCACTTCAGGGAGGAAAGCAGCAGGTGGCAGAGTCTCCTGCAAGAGGGTTCATCCCTGACAGACTGGGAAGTGGAGGACAAGGGAAGGGCTCAGAGCTGCACCTGCCTTTTCTATGACCTGGAAAATAATCAAATGAGAAGGCAAATGACCTTTTTCTTCCAAGTGTACAAGAGAGATGGGGGGCAATTTGGACTACACCAGAATTCCTTTAGGCTAAGAATCAAAGACCACAAAATTATGGCATAACTACAGCATCACCACCAAAAATCAGCTGGTTGTGAGGTAACCTGCCAGTGCCAGCGGAAGCACTGTTTCCAGTAAAAGCATCAGCAATTCTGAAATTATGTTCCTCAATCTGCCTTACAGACCTCCCATTCAAGATTTAGAAGGGTGCATGAGATTCACATTCAAATTTTTCTTCAGCTTTAACTAACCCTGAAGGGAGCAGATGAGTTTTCACAGGGGCCTGTGAGAATCATGCAGATAAAATGGTAATGATGATCCTTTTTGACTCAAAACAAATTTGAATCCTGCCAAAGACTTTAAATGTAATTATTGCTGCACTGATCAGAGTGGAGGCAAATATGCCAGAATATCTAGAAGAGATGCATACCAGAAAATGTTTTTCAAATGCTAAGCCCAACCAGAGTAGTTTGAGTATTTTAGCAAGAAACCATAAAAAGATTATTTTTCATTTCTGTCAGGTCTCCAAGACTACAGCAACTCCTAAGCACCCCCACAACAGAACTTTTGTTCTGTGTGAGGCATTAGAGGAGATGCCTCAAGGAATTATAAGCAGACCACTCATTTGGCTATCTTGATATTCATAGTTGAATTCCTCTCACGTTTTTCTTGTCCTGAGTCCCGGAGGGAAACTAGTAGTATTTGCAATAAGGACAACTTGACTGAAACAGCAGAGCTGTCATTGGAACCACAAAACCTACTCTGCTTCATAGGAAGCACAGTTGAAACGCAAGTGATCTTTCCACAATGTTAAAGAACTAAGACCTCGCCACGAGCAGCCTGAGGAAGCTCCAGGTATGCAACATACTGACATCCCGCCTAGTGCAAAGACTTAAAACCTTATTAAATAAATACCCACAGCCACTTGCTTTGGATTCTGGAGTAAAGCTCTTTATCCCAGCAATGGAAGGCATATGGAATACATTACCATCAGAAGTTATAAAATATCAGCTCATTATGGGACGTAAAAGTACTTGGGGAGGAAAAAAAAAGCCTCTCTGCAGCTCTACGGCTGATTAAGTTGCAAGTACTCATTATTTCCTCTGTTTGAAAAGCACAGCCAGTAAAGTCTGCCTCTAAAGAACAACTTAAGACATTACAAAAGTAAGAGCAGGGGAAAGTGTTGACACAAGAAACATGTTCACTTCTGTGCAGGGGGTCTTATTTTTATTACTAGTATTGGTTTGATGGAATGAAAACTAAAAATTCCTCGCAACCTGCATGGTGCAGGCACCCCGGCCAGCTGGAGAGACTGCCAGCCCTGAGTTGTCTTGGGTATTCACCAGTGGTAAGAGAGGCTTAAGTTATTATTCAGTAGGAATACTGTCTAGGTTTGAAACTTTTCAGAAGTGACTGAATGACTCCAAGTGCCTAATTTAGGGATGTACTTTTCCTGCTACAGCTGGGCAGCTACAGAGGTTGTCATCCTCATCTGCACACTGCTGGGCCCCTGGCCTAAGGCCAGCATTGCATCAGCCCTACCACATCAGCTGTTCTGTGCAAGCTGTCCCTGAGCCCTTTCAGACAAAACAGCCTGCTTTAGTTTCTTGCTTCTCTTTTTGAATGAGAGGCCTTAGGGACAGCTCACGGTGAGTAGTTCAGCATGGAGAGAAGACAAATGGCACGTAGGGGCCAGAGCTGTGACACAGTGGCTGCTGCTAGAGAGGATGTGTAATGAAACCCACCCACAACTTTCAGCAAGTCATTTCAGAAATAAGATACTTCACATGCTAACATTCTGTGAATATCAGTTCTTGTGTGCACTGGAGAAAAAGAACACCTACCATTCAGTTTTTAAGATTTTGGTCTGAATCCACTTGGGAGAACAGGGCTATTTCCTAGCTGGTCAGGTGAAACCAGCATGGTGGGTGGCAACCCCTCGGTTCACACCTGGAGCACTGTCCCCACCACCCTGCAGAATTCAAATCAGGAACATGTCACACCTTCTCAGCAAACTGAGACTCAGCACTGGTCCTGCCTAAATATAAGTGCAAAGGGGCCTCAATTAGCTCAAAACACTGAAAGCCCTTGAGTGTCTTTGCCCACCTTTTGGGAAACTGCCACAATAGCTGTTACTGAACCCTTACTGCCAGATCATTCGGCAGATTTCAACTTTTGCTCAAGCCCTTTCACTGAATACAGATGACGCTAGTGCCTGTAATGTTTTTGAAGCTTCTCAGTCATGTAAGGCTGCTTCCCCTTTCATTCTTGTCAAACTAAGGACAGCAGTGATGACTGCAGGCGAGGCCCAGTGCAATGAGAAGTATAAAAATAAAGCAGCAAGTTGGACTTAAAAAAAAGGGGGGGGGGGTGGCAAAGGAAGCAGAAAAGCACAAGTAAAAACCCTAAAGCTATTTTACTGCTCTCATTTTTTTTTGAAACTTATGAAGAAAACCTACTTACAGTTACATGCTTATTAGTATTTTTCCTTGTGAGGGTCTACACTGTCATAATTTAGGAACAAAGGCACAGAATTAGTAGGTTTTATGTTTAACTAAGACAGAAGATTCACTTTACTGTCTCTACCAGCAGGATGCTTTTGCAAAGGTAACAGATATATGTATCAATCAAAGTTTCACCTGGCAAACCATTCCAAAATCAGCAATTGAATTTTTGCACTCAAATCTACTTAGACTCGTAAAGATGCCCATAAGATTTAACACAAGGCTGCTGATAGATTCTGTACTGCTCTGTCAAAGAGGGACTCTGTCACCATTATGGTGTTCTTACGGGCATTTAGCTATTAGCTTAGTTACACAGTTTACTCATTATACTGCACATTTTGCTGCACTCTGTATTATATGGGCACTGGGGGAAGCTCTGAAGTAGTTAAATTTCTTTTAGAAATTAGCAGTTCAAGCTCCACTACTTGAAGGCTGTTATCTTTCAACCTGAGAAACAAAAGCAGATCCCAAATGTTAGATTTTACTGAACTATTAACTTGTGTTTTTTCTTAAAAGAAACGTCCAGTACGAGACAAAACTGGCAGAGTAGAAGACAGACAAGCCTTTAGTCTTCGTGAAACATGTTCCTCCTCGTTTACAGGAAGATCATCCTTAAAAACAAGCATTATCTCTATATGATATGATACAATAAAACATAGTTACTAGTTTAATCCTGTCTTCCACTTAAGAGTAAATCCTTACTGGAGGAAAGGTTCGTATGTATTTCATAATCCAGAAATTATCTCTCTTCCCCCACTGAGACAGAGTTCAATGTTTGTTCACTTATTCCCTGTATCTTGTTCTCACAAGACTCACCGTTCTCCAAACAGGAACCCTAAAAGCATGGTATCAACACTTCAAGGGATATCACAGGCAAAATTTAACAAAGATTACTTTTCTGAAAAGCTTTTCTATCAAATGTCACATATATCCATAGAAAATTACTGCAGTAACTTTATTATCAAAAACTAAATATCAAATTACAATAAGCAAAAGCTTCTGAAGAAAAATCTAACAGTGATTCAGCAGAATTCAAGAGCCATTGTTAACCAGCACAACTCCTACACTAGGACAACTTAATAAAAGCAACAGGATAAGGGAGGATATGCAGTGGTGGACAGGATGCTACTTGCAATTAAAAGCAAGCAAGCACAATGGAAATTCATCTGGATTACTATGCAGAGGAAGCAACCCAAAGCCTTGGAATCAAATTGTTCTGACTGTAACAAGTGAACTCCAGATCTACATGCTCCAAGGTATTTTGACAGATTTTACAGTTCAGCTTGTAGAAGCAAATCTCCAAAACACAGATGCAACCCCAACCAACTGAAAACCCACCTGTTTTTAAATTCTTCATTCCATCTCTCCCTACAGACTACTCCTGCAGCTCACATTCAAACTGACACCTATGCATTTCCATTCACTTCATTTGTCTGCAGGAAATTCAAGCAAGTTATATGCAAGAAGGGTTGTTTATTTCAGCAAAACAATGAGGTTCTCAAGGCACACTGGATGTCCCAACTTCTGCTTGCCATGAACTACAGTGGACTGCAGGTGAATTCTATTATATTCAAACACTTTATTTTGAAGCCTGAAAAGGGAAGAGAGTCACCTTCTTTTCAGTAGGAAAACTAAATACTAACTCCTCTGGGAAAACCCCCTATGACATCCCTGTACGGAGAAATAACTGAAATATCCTGAAAATGAACCATCAAGAAAAAATGTCATCTTCCTCTTATGCTTTAACAAAGTTGTAAAAAGCTGCAATATTGGTCAAGAGGCTTCCAGGAAGTATTATCTAGACCCACTTTCCAATCTTGAACTTAGGATTCACTTCAGGAAGCTACTGAATAAGTTCATAGTGACATCACCTACCCAGTATTTTTGCTCAAAGTAAATTTAAAACAGAATTAGTCTTACACAGGGAAGATTTGTACTAGTATCTGATCAAATTCCTTACATATATTTCTTTAAAAGAATACTTTAGCAACACATTTCAAACTACTCCTTATTAAGATGGCCTCAAGAAACTCCATTTTCTGAAGTTTTACAATTCTGTGCACTGATATTAAAAAGGTGAAAATGCAATAGATGGGGCCAAAAACACTAGGCCTTATAAACTTGCCAGTAGTACCATGACTTGCATGACAGCATGCACAGCTTCTGTAGGATGGGATCCAATGAATGTTCAACTGATTTTTTCCCTTTCTCCTCAGTTCAGCCCCCATAAAACACAGCTGAACAGAATGCTGGAGATGCACATTTATTTTTGTGAAGTCATGCAAAAACTGAATTCTACTTGTTATACTCCCGATGCACAACAAAGCCACAAGCACAGTAAAATCCCTTGCATCCCAAAGGATACTTACCCTGTCTAAAGCAATTGCTGTATTGGCAAAAGCTCTGAGCTAACCAACTGTTTTAGGCAAAGCTGGAGTCTTGATGGAATTGAAGAGCAAAATTACACTGATGACTCCACTGAAGTTAACAGCAGCTTTCAGGTTTTATCAGTGTTAGATGCTCAATGTGAGGCATGGCAATGGAAGCTCAAAATAACTACTTGAATGCACACTCCTCTGAGTAGGAAGAATGACAGCCCCTGGCAGAAGTTCATCTGTATGTCTTAGTACTGTGACAGAAAGACAGAAATCCATGCTCCTTACCAGCAAAAGTTGAGCAAATCTCCACACGCCCTTGCACGTACCTGCCTTGCCCTGAGGATGGAAGATGTGGGTAGTCAAATGTTTAAAAAAGCTGCAGAGGAACACATACGCATGCTAGATCAAGAATTGTTTTGTATGAACTTCATACATAACACAAATGTCATCTTTCAACGTATTCTAGACTAAAATCCCACCAATCTCAAGATGCTCTTTCATGAGAAGAAACAAGTCAGGCATTCTACATCTCTAAAAGCATGTAGTAATCTAAATCCTTGTTAAGGTAAAGCATTTTAAGTACAACACTTCCTACAACAGTACCACCACTGTACCAGCATTATTGTATAGATCAACATCTCAAACTCAAGATTCATCAGAGGACCCAGATGATAAGCAGCTTACATCAAAACAATTCTGTACAGTATTGCAAGGCTACTACTAGCACATCTCAACCAGGTCTAGTTTAAAAAAATCACAAATAACTGACATGGAACAATACTGAAATGTATAAGCTGAAATGCATATACTGAAACATATAAGCTGTCCAGTCAAGTGCCTCCAAAGCTTAGCTTTGCAAAGAGAAGGCCAGAATGCTGGATTTGGAATTGTCAACACCTACAGTCAAAAGCCAAAATACCTAATATATAAAAAAGAGGAACTAGTATGTAAGGATTGAGTGACTGCTTCATGTTGCACAAAGACAGAAAAATATAAAAGCCAGAAAAAATAGCACAAGCAAGTAGAGAATTATTTGTCATTTAAAATTCAGCTTCATCAACATTAGATTTCCAAGCTATGGCTAGAAGGAATTCTGGCTGAGCAATGTCCTTATAAGTCAATCTTAGTCCATGATATGAGCCAGTGTGCCCACAAATTGCTAGGTAAGCTTAGATCATACACTTTATGTCTATACCTTGGCTGCTTTCCCCACATACCAGTAGTCAATATTTGTGGGTACATTTGATTTTATATAGTATGTTCACACAAACCTTTCTTTTAAAAAGTTAGTCGAAGAAATAACCTTTTTGGTCTGTAGCTCTGAGTTCAGTAAGTAGCGCAGAGTACATATCCTCCACTTGTCTCGTCCCCCCTGCCCTCTCCTACAACTCTGTAGTTAGAGACCGTTCCTAACTACACCCGTAACAGACCTTCTTTTTCACTCCTCTCTTATCAGCAAGAGCAGCTTCAAAGAATCACACAGAAGCCTGGATGATGAAAAAGGAGAGACAGGATCTACAGATACCCTTGGAAAGCTTCTCTATCCTGATTTCTGCTTGCTTATAGTCATCCACCTTGTTGTCTTGCTAAAGAACACATACCCTTTGAGTCACTCTAAATTAACTTCTGTCATTCAAGTGTTTGCTTTTTTTAAATTTGCATGACAAAGGTCGGATTATGCCAACATACATTAAACATGTATGTCAGCAGTAAAAGGTAACTAGTGTCAAAACTCTGTACTTCAGACTACATTCCTGAGGGTGGGAAAAAAACCAAGACCAAGGGAGGAAACTCGATTTTATAAAGTGAGAAGAAGGAAACAGTGGAGAGAGATGTATCATGAAGAAACATGAAAGGGAACATTTTCCCAACGCCTTTCTACCCTTGGAAACAGGCAGAGAAGATTTATCACATGCCCACATATATCAGGTTTGACACAGTTTCTTCTCTTTTCTACCACAGAGACTAGAAGTAACTGGATAGCATATGGGAATTGTCTAGGAGTGCACGTCACACCGTTTTATTATAAAGGAGAGGAAAAAAACAGAAAAGCTCCTGAAGCCTCAGGAAGTTATCTAGGAGAAATCAAAACAAGTTCATAAATTCAGCTTTGACAGGAAAGTGAGTGTGCTAAAAAAAAACCTCAGGAACTTGAAAATTCATCAGAGCACCACTTTAACTCCGGTTCATGACAATTTTAGAAAGGGATCTATAAATACCCACCATGAGTACTTTGTACAACGCTAGTAGGATCAACTTGAAGCTGAGGCTATTTGTCAGAGCTTTCTCCTCTCACTGAAAATACCCAGAGGAGTCTGAAGTGCACACCTACCTATGAGAGGACGCCATTCTTTACTGGCACTTGAATCCAAGACCTCTCAATGCCAAGACAGCAGTCCAGCTGGACAGTGTTCAGTGTAATACACAACACAAGTAAGTCCATTTAAGTATATTGATTGTGGTTAGACCATAATAGTATTACATTTTTCTGTCTTAGGAATGAATGCTTCCTCTACCATCAGAAAAAATATTGTGGCTATATAGAGACACAGTAGTTAAACTGTTTACTTTTAAGAAAGAAGAGCAAATGAAACTGTTCCACCATCCACCCTTGTCCAACACTAGCATCTAAAACCAAACAAAAAGCCCCCAATAAAACCAAAACCACTCCCCTCCAATGCACATCACTTGAAAGTTCAGCACATCTTAATCTTATTGAAATTGTATTGAACCCACCACCCTGTAATCAGGGGAAAAACCTAAAATATGCAAGATCTCATTTAAGCAGCCTCTCCATTTTGATCCACCCACTCTAGCTGACCAACTTGTCTCAAGTGCCTGTGTCCTTACAGAGGAAGGGATCATTTGTCTTTCTAAAAGCCCTTTCATAGGTCAGCTCGATTCAGAGGAATGCAAACGGCCTGGACTTTATGACTGAGTACCCTGATGTCAGAAATCCTTTCCTTCTATCTCACCAGACTGCTTCACTGAACTGAATAGAGGGGAGGAACAAGAAAAGGTGGAATCAAAATTCATTTGCCTCCCCTTTCCAGAGACCTACTATGTGAGTGGACACAGCCATATGTCCACAATAAAGATCACTGCTAAAGCTCATCTCTCTACAACACACATGAAGCTTCACTGTCAGAAAAATGTCAGGAAAAGTCTATGACGCTCTCTCATTCACAAACATTTGCACGATTAAGTTTTAAAAGCATTTGGACAGATTTTGAAAGGAATCCTTCCCAAAATACTATCATCTTGATTTCTCTGCCCACTCACCCTCCTTTGAGCAAGAACTGAGACTCCTGAAGACTTTTTTTTTTTGACACTATCCATCTTCCTCTCCACCTCAGCAGGAAAGGAGAAGGTCAAGGATATATTATACTTGCAGCACTTTAATTTATAATATCACAGAAACAAAAACTTGTTCAGTGAAATTTATTATTAGGAGCAAAACAGTAATTAATTTTAATTACAAACTATTTACTTTGCACAAGGGAAGAACGTTGGGTAGAAAATGCCAAACACTGCCAACCTCCAAATTGATATCATTATGTTATACTTCAGATCAGTACAACTCATATTGTTGATGTTTTGGATTTTTTTTTAGTGCGAGTTTCATATACAGTATTTCTACCTTAATGGATTTAATAAGATACTCTAATTTCTAGGCATTTTAGCTAGTAGATGATTTCTAGATAGCTGGACAGATCACATTTGGTTACATAAGGGCAATAAGACTTAAACTGAAACACCACAAAATTATTCAATATAATGTTTTTTATGAAAAATAGTGAAATCATAGAATATGCTGAGTTGGAAAGGACCCATCAGGATCATCAAGTCCAACTCCTGGCCCTGCACAGGACACCCCAAGCGTCACACCATGTGTCCAAACACTTCTTAACTCAGGCTTGGTGCTGTGACCACTTCCCTGGGGATCCTGTTCCAGTGCCCAACCACTCTCTGGGGGAAGAACCTTTTCCTGATATCCAACCCAAACCTCCCTTGACTCAGCTTCATGCCATTCCCTTGTGCCCTGTCAATGGTCATGAGAGTGCAGAGAACAGTACCCGCCTTTCCCCTTACGAAGAAAGCAATCAGCTTTATTTTCTTCTATATTTCCTTCATATTCTGAATATGCACAAACCTAAAAATGATGGATACGTTCTTGAAAACAGCTTCTCTTAAATCTTAAGCAAAATGAAGCAGGAATAGTAGAAAATACTTAAGTTGATATGTTGGTTAGCATACTAAGTGTAAAGGCATGCACAAGGAGATGGCATTCTAAGAAAGAACACTGCAAAAAGAGAAATCAGACATAATATTTTTATCAGCAGCAATTTAAATCAAGCCTGAAGTTCAAGAGCTGATGACACTCGCAGCACTCTGTTGGATACAGGGGACTCATGTAAGTCCCCGGAGTGAGTCCATTACTCTGCCCTCACTAATTTGAATTGTTGGTAAACACATCCCAGGGCATTAGGCAACAGGCCAAGTTTGTTGAACCCCCACACACAGCAATACCAGTTCACTAAATAAAATAAGGACCAGCTGCTCAGTCAGCTATTGCTGCTCAAATAGCTGAATCCGTGCTAACCGAGTTCAAACTGCTCTAATCACACCCACAGGGGGCTGCGAGCACACGTGTGCATGGGTGCACGTGCTCGTGTGTGCATTTGGCGAGCGGGATGAGACCCTGAGAGCAGGCCTTCCCTGGCTGGAGCACGGAGCAGGCAACCTATGCCTCTACCACCAGCAGAAGCACCCCTCCACGACCTTGAGGAATCAACTGCACGGCAACACAGGAAAAAAGCAGCCACAATCATCAAAAACTGCTTTCAGCTCCAAGGGACATCGGCATCAGTATTTCGGTTTTGCTGTCAAACCTAGATGATGAGAGGAAGGTTTACAAACAGTCTTACACCAGTGGAACACCTGCAAAGGTTTAATGGGAAGTAGGAATGAGAGGGAGAATTACCCCTCCAATGCAGGAAAACACTTCCCCCTGTTGCCCTAGTTTGTCTGGCTCAATGTCCCACTCATAAATCTGAGTTTTTTGTAGTGGCCTCCTGCTGGTTTTTGAAGGAAAGTAAGCCAGTGACCCAGAAGGTAATTAAGGGAAAGGAAATGTGTAGTTTACCTCATCCAGTTTGCTTTTTGCATACTAACTTATAGTATAAAAAGCTGTTTAGACATAGTTTCTCTTGCTGCTTCACTGAACTATTTGTCATTAGAATTGTTAATATAATGTGAGAACTCAATAGGTGAGTTTAAAAACACTTTGATTTACATTTACTTTAATTGTCTTTTTCCTACAAAAGCAAAGAGCCATTGTACTGTCTACTCTTTTATATGGATTTGAATCATGGGTCATTTACCACCACCATTTATGACTCTTAGAACGCTTCCGTCAACGCTGCCTCCGTACAATCCTAAACATCCACTGGACAGATTACGTGACCAATACGTCTGTTCTTAAATAGGCAGGAGTTACGAGTATTGAGGCCATGTTGCTGCAAATGCAGCTGCGTTGGGCAGGGCACATCTCCAGGATGAAGGACTACCGCCTCCCTAAGACTGTGCTCTATGGTGAACTTGCCACTGGCTGCCGCAAGAGAGGAGCCCCGAAGAGGAGATATAAGGACTCCCTGAAACAACATCTCAGCCTTGGCCATATTGATCACCATCACTGGTCTGCTCTGGCCTCCAATCGGGAGGCCTGGAGACACACTATCCACAACGCTGCTGCTTCTTTTGAGAATACACGCAGGATCACTCTCGAGGAGAAAAGACAACGCAGAAAGAACCGTGTCCTGTTGGTACAACCTGGGGAGTCACTCTGCTGTTCCTTTTGCAATTGGACCTGTCTATCTCACATTGGCCTTTTCAGCCATCAGCGCGCTTGTAGCAAGTGTGGGTAGAGTCCTTCACAAATCTTCGTTCGCAAAGCCTAGCCATGAATAAAAAAAAAAAAACCAACCAAACAAAAAAAACCACACCACATAAAACAAAAAAACAAAAGCATACAGTTGTCTTGACTGTTCATAAACAGAGTCTTGGAACAAGTATGGCAGCTGAACTCAAACATTTATACAACTTAGCATTTCAGCAAAAAAATCACTCCAGTTTCTTGGCCTCCATTCTCAGTGAGACTTTTTTCCTACTATCACTTTCTTTCCAACTACCTGAAATGTTTTCACTATTCCTTTTTTGCTACTTCCAGGGCAGAACTCACCGCTGTCTCCACAAGCTGACTTCAGCAGTGGTTCTTGTGTTCCCCAAGAATGACATGAACCGACAAAAATCCTGTTAGGAAGGCTTATTGCGTAAACCAAGATCACAGTCACTTAACATGGCAGAGATCCTTTTCCTGAAGCTACCTTAAATTCATAATTAAAAATTATACAAAGCACATTACTAGAATAATGCTGAACCAGGAACCAAGAGTGCCGTATCATCAGTCACAGAGGCTTGACAAATTTCTATGTTTGAAGTAAACAGTGGAAAGCTTGTCTTAATAAGCTTTAGGAAAAACGCACTCAAATTTGTAGGACACCACTGAGGAAGGCTGGCTAACATATTCTAATACTCACTAACATGCAGAACAAGCCAACCAGAACTTGCTACGGAAACAGAACTGATCACTCCTCCAGAAAATAGGCTTTGTTTGAATTAGGACTTGGAGACTGAGATTTCGGCTCCAAGGATATGATGAGTTAGACACTTGTCTTACTGAACCATGAAGTACGGTCTGAGGACCCCATGTAGCTTCAAAATCCTTTGACTATCTTTGGAAAATAAACTCATCAGTCCACCAGAACCTGATCACTAAAGGAAACAACTGTTTTTAATTAACTTCTTAGCTTCTTAATTGAGAAACTTTTTTATTCGAAGTCTAATCTGAAAGAGATATTGGTCTTATCAGCTTAATTTGAAACAGTCAAATCTATATAACTTAGTAATTTTAAAATGAGAACATAGATCATCTCTGAAAAAGGCTGTACTGGGATTTTTATTTTACTGGGAGCAGTAACTTCATAATGAACATAAAGGTGATCTTTTCCAAGACATTTTAAGCTACCGCAAAAAGACATTCTGAATCCACACATGGTATTACGCTTTCACCACACAGAACCCAATGCATGACAGAAAATTCTCATGTTCCCACAGTAAAGTTTGCTTGTGGAGAATGGAAATTATCTGAGAACACTGTGCTAAGCCTCAGGATACTGGATTGAAAGTCAAACTTCTTTCCCTTGGTTTTCCTGCCTGCTAAAGTTTATGCTTTGTTTACCATTTCAGGAATTAAAAAAAAAAAAAGGAAAGAAAAGAAAACACACAGGCAAAATTACTTTTAAAGTTTCCTATGCAAGCTGCAAGTGGAGCAGCTGTGTTCATCCAACAATCATTAGGGGAAAAATCTGTTTGAGAACAAAGTAAATACAATTCAATACTTGAAGTCAGACTTTCCTCAAAATCTATTTGCAAACTTTGCAGCCCTAACTACGTACTGTCACAATTAGAACCTTGGTACAGTAGCTCAGGACTACTTCTACATTTCTTGGAAATAGTTGCAACAGTGAGTTTCTCTGTGATTAAATATAATTTTCCCAGAGATGTATCGCACAGCCTCATAACTCTTCTGTAAAGGAAATCTGCTGAAAGGTAAAAATGTGAGAGCAGCATTTTTAGAGAGATCTGGTCAAAAGATTGCAATGATGAAAAAAGCACATTCAAGAAATCTGTCCTTTCAAAGCACTCCTTATCAAGTCACCTTCAGCTCTACCTTCATAACTCAAACAAATTAAAAGAGTCCCATTGAATAAGGCCATTTAGTGTACTCTTCTAAATTCCTCCTTAAGCTAAAGGACAGTAATCCTCCAAGGCAATACTAAATCTATTATTTAATGAAAACAAAAGAGGAACAGAACACATTTACAACACATTTCTCTGAGGTATATTACTGAAAGATAAAAGATGCTATCAAGTACAAGACTTATCCAGCATGGCATAGATAGCTTCTTGCTGCAGATTTACCCTTGACAAACACAAAGGCCATACCAGGTTGGAAAACAGGGAATGCTACAGGCTCTGAGGCTCCTACATGCTTTGCATCTAACCAGAATCTCTGTCTCTGGAATACTGTTTTGCTAGGACGTTTAAAAAACCTGCCCTCTACAGAAACCTACCTTCTACAGAAGAATCATAAAGCCACAGAGCCACTACTTGACAAAGGACAGCTTCAAGTTATTAAAATTACATAGATACAACCAACTGCCATATTTATGTAAGTTATTTGAGCTATTGTCTCCTCTCCTTGAGAGTTAGCCAGTACTGCAGGGTAGCACATTTTAAAGTAACGTTTTAAAGAGGACGAGCCAACAGGATTATACCAATCTGTGGAGAAAAGTACATTCAGTCTTCATCATTAGAGATTTAATCTTCTGGTATTACTCTTCTAGTACAGCACATAACACAGAAGTACACAGAAAGGTAAAAGAAGCCTATGAATCTATCAAATATAAAAATACTCTGTCACCAGACCCCTTGAAGTAGAACTGATGCAGATTTGTCAAGAGTCTGTAAAAACTTAACATTGCAAATTAGGGGGTTTTTTTGGTTATTAATTCCTTAATTTAGGGGTGAATTATGAAATACTTAAAACTTTTTTCTAGTAAAGGTGCAAACTTTCTATAGGCAGCCACTAGCAGTTTTATCTGCCTCTCAACACACCACTATGCAACCCTGGTCCCATTCTCCTCTCTCTTCTGTATCCACAAATAATGATCCAAATAACATTTTGCAGCCTGCAATTATAATGCAGTTCAGTTGATTTTTTTCCTCTCTTATTTTATTAATGCATTATCCCAAGACTTGTCATCTCAGTGCTCTGAAACAAAAATAGTACACTTCTGAAGAGAACCAAGCCACTTGTTCTTATAAAAAGATTATCATGCCAGTACAAAGGTTGTTGTTTCTAACCGAGTTACTCAAGCATCCTGCAATAAGCCATTCAGAAGTTCATCGTTATTTGTCCAAACAGATTAGTCATATTAGTGCTGAAGCAATGGCATTATGTAAAAGACTGCTTCTCTCTGATCTGCTTCATTAGCCCCCAATCATATTTACAAAATGCAACATGCTACTTCAGCATGTCTGCAGCAATCAGCAGTTAAAACAATTTCTTTTATCATCACCTATGATATATGAATACATGGGTGGCCAAAGTATAGCCCACGGGTGCTTGGCTCTCAAAACTGCCTGCTCACTTAAGAGCACAAAAGGTAGAGCCCATGGACACCAAGAGCTGTAGCTCTCATCACTTCATCTCTATTTTAAGTGGGTTTGTGCAGAAGGGTAGCCCACAGACAGACAGACAAAGGCAGGAACAATGTGCTGCTCCATTTTCTAGAAATTGTGTGCATTTATATCTGCTGATGAAACTGAGCCATTCTCCAGTAGACAGAATTTAGATATTTATTCAACCTGACAGAATCAAGCTATTTAACAATGGGAGAAGAGCAGGGATGAAATAATGGGACTAGGATGTTACGAAGTGGAGAAGAGGTAGAATAAATACTGACATATCCCATTGTAAGTCTCAAACTGACATTATTGAGTCGGCTTTGGAAACTAGGACAAGTGATCTGAATCATGACAAAAAGGCTTTCAAATATACACTGTCTGCTCTTTGTTTGGATTTGAAGAAAGCAAGCAGCTTCCCTGAGCTGGTGGGTACATTCTCAGAACCCCTCTGTTTGAGAGTCATTTTCAATTTACCTATTTAAGATGGAAAGTCTTCCACAGAAAACAATCAAGAAGTTAGCCTCTGGATTTGCCTGCTGTGAGAAATCACATAGGTTATGGATGTGCAGTCAGCAAGGTGCAAGATGTAGGCCAGACAGAATTTACTGGAAAAAAGATGTGTGTTACGGTTTACATGGTAATAGTATATCCTATCTGGGATCCTAAGCCTAGTTCCCATAGCTTACTACATGGTGAGGAGCGGGGGTAGAAGGGAAGATGTAAGATGTATATATCTTTCACAATAAGTAAATGGAAAACTAGCTTTGTGGTTGTTTCACTACCTTATACTGTCAAGAGAAAATCCTTCAACTGGTTAAGAAAATTCATGGCTCTGGGCCAGACTACACTGACAAATTTAAGCAAGGCACTTCCCTTCTTGTCCATTTATGAAGCAAACTGTTTCCAAGACCACTGAAATTTCTGATTCTTCATACCAGCACGAGCTAGTATGACTCTTCATACCACACAACAGCAGCAGAGCCTGGATGCCAGTCCCTGCTGCTCTGCATGTCCCACGTACCAGGCTCAACTCACTCTCTTCCATCATGAGAGTCTCAAAGACTACTGGGGCCCCAAATCTGGCCTAAGAATACTTATCTGCCTATAGGCCTTCTTAGATGAGACTTACTGCTTTCTCACATATATATTTGTGTGTATTAAAGTTCAAAGAAGGGGGTTGGTAGAATGATGCAGAAGTTACCACATGAGTTTGCATTTAAGCTGGAGTGTGTGCTGCTTGAAAGAAAAACCTCTATCAAGTCTACTACATTAACTGCACTGGAATTATCTCTACCAAGCCCCTCTATATCAAGACCATGATGCTTTTTTTGGTAGATGCAGAAACATGCAAGAGTCTGCACTGTGAATAAAGATGTATTTTCCCAAAGAATCCTTGCTGGCAGTGGCGGAGTTAGTTCCACTCTTGTTTCAATACTCAAGAAAGTAATTCCTTCCACTTCAGTTTTTATTGAAGAAAGGAAATGCTGTTCAAGAGACAAGGCTAGTGAATAGCTAATGGCAAATCACATTTTTGAAGAAAGTAATGCTTTTCTAGAAGGTGCCCATCCCTTGAAGGACTAAGTGCTGCTTCCACCATCATCTATACACACCACAGGGTTAGAAGTGCCTAAATGTGCAAGTCACTGGTCCTCAAAAAAACCTGGCAAAAAGGTTCTACCACAAATCCTGCGTCTCCATTCCACATCCCTGGGTTTCTTTCATTAAAAGATTAAATCCATAAAAGGCAAGCCCCGCAGTTTCAGGATTTCCCTATCTATGATATTAAAACCAGAAATGGAACTTCATACTTGGTGCTTGTTCTTTTCAGGTAGGTTTAAGAACTTGGGAAGAGAAGTGGCATCAGATTTTGCTGGACAGTGATTCAGGACTACAGGGGCGAGTACTATTTCATTTCACAACTTGCACAGATTTTTCCATCCTTCCATTAAAGCATAAGATTACACAGTTTAAATGCTCCCATATACAGACCCTGTCAATCCAGCAACTTCAGCCAGGTTACTATACACAGCAAGAAGAAAACTAAACTCAAAAAACCCCACTCCAAACCCCAAAGCAAACAAAACCCCAGAAAACCACACTTTTTTAAAGATTATTTATAAAAGGGACAGATATACACCAGGCAGGCATCTTGAATACCAATTCCCTGACCAGACTGGTTATTTCTGGATCACTCCTTTTGGTATGTTCTATTCTCACAGCCATATGAAACAATTTTCCACAGGCCACGGGAGAGATCCCAGCACCTGGAATACAAACCCTATGCCAGGTCACATGATATCAAGGCGGGGGGGAAAAGTAATATTACGCCAAAACTAATAATACTGTCATAGACCCTTCCTCACTACAGTCTCTCACTATTTCTGCTCTATGTGACATGCTAATGTGCTGCTTCAGTCTTCAAGCATACAGAGATAACTATTAAACTCTTACAAGCAGGTGAGAGAATGAGAAATCACCTGCTCAATATAAAGATCTCTTTGAGATTGACTGCTTTCATCTCTTCACAAAGCCTACACAAGAAGACAGAATTACACAAAGTTAGAAAAGTTAAAGTCAGTGTGTCCATGTTCACTTCTCAACCAGAAAACAGCTCCTAAGTCTTACGTGCACACTCACTTTTCTACTTGCTCTAGAAACGCCAGTGGAAAACAGAAGCATTAAACAAAACAGCTCCATGCACAGATGAAAGATGTCTTTACTTCAAACACGGATGAGATTCCACAGCACATGTTGTGGTTTTGAGGAACAGAAAGCAAATCTGTCACTTGGAGACAGATAAGCCTATCTTCTGAAGGGCCTTGATGCTGACAAACTCCTGCAGCTAAATATCCAGCTCAGATAAAGTTTCTCATCCTAAACTAAGCTACCTCAAAGTTTAGCATGACGTATGCTTGCAACAGAACTTCAAAGCAGCTGTATACAAAACAGAAATAAATCACATTTCCCAAGTAAAAAAAAAAAGCCTATGTGTAATGCTCAGTTTTGATGAAAAGGGGGGATGGCCCAACTCACCCCTAAGTTTATGGATTATTCAAGAGCACAGTCTTAAAGTTTGGAGCACAATGTTTTATTAAGAACTAGACAAAGCTATTTTCGTTCCAAAATAAAACCAAACTTTTTCAGTAAGGCACAAGAAAAAGGAACCACCTGCAACTTTGAAGTGTCTCAACTACAAATCTTTGTCTATGGTTTCCTGGAGACAACATTCTTCTGTAACATTCATAAACCATCATTTTGTCCCCAAATCCCTGAACATTCTTAAGCCAGAAAAAGAGTAATGAGTCACAGTCATAACTTAAAACAGGATTCCTAAAACCACATGGACAACTTCAAAGTGGTAGATCAACTTTACCACCTTAAAAGGAAAAAAAAAAAAAATCCAAAAGTTGAAGGCTGCTGATGTTCAGTATTTTCAGAGCCACCTCAGATGTGGCATCAGCAAACACTGCCCACACAGAAATAGCGGATCCTCTCCCTAGCAGATAAAGAAGAGCTCTCAGCTAAGCAGAAATGACAATATTGCTCCTCAAAAATCTCACTTGAATTAACACCTATTGAAGCCAGAGACTACACAAATTCAAACACATATAATCCTTATCTATGTCACAGCTGAATGGGAAATAGTCTTCTCAAAAGCAAATGCAACTAAAATTTTGTTGGTTTGAGTCGCTCCTGTCAATTTACCTTTTCTCTGGAATCCTTCCTCAGAAACTTTGGTATTTCAAACCAACTTCAGCTTAACTTTAATATTGGTCTTGCTGGCAAAGAGACTATAACTTGTATGGACTGAAAAGACTTGGATGCTCTTTTTAAATTACATGAAATTCCACTCAAGTCCCATATATTATGGCTTCCTTTTTACACCCAAGTCCAACAGTGAAACTTCATCATCAGAGGTCAGCTGGAGGATGTTTAATCTCTTTTGATTTCTCAGGCTTTGTTATTAAAGCAACAAAAGGACTATGGCACACAAGGACATTAAGGGTCACACGCCACACAAGGAGTACAGGACACCAGGAGCAACTAAACAGTGAGGAAAAAAACCCCACAAGTGCATCTCAGCTGCAATCCACTGTATTGTCTAAAATTAAAGTGGGGGTTAAAACACAAGTCTGCGCTCCTCTCTCAGCCTTCCCACCAAAGACGTGCCATGAGAAAGGTTAGGGATGTCTTTCTTCACTCAACTTCCACAGCTATTACTGAGGAACGCAGACAGAAGTGACTCCGCAGAAGCAACATCCACATACACCAAATCAGTGGCATGACACACTGGCCAAGAGCAGAAACAATAGTACCAGTCAGATCCTTTCTCACAAGGTGAGAAGGTTAGGTATGCTTTGTGAACAAGTATCAAGGTGCCAAAAGATTTAACAATGGCCAGCCAAGTTACATGGGAGGAGGGGGAAAAAAACAAATAACCACAAAATTTTTTTTTGAATTCTTTTTCATCAGTAGCTTCGTAACAATGTAAAGAGAACTGCAATGCTACATTCTTTGTTTAAAAAAAATGTATTCCATCTTGTCATATAAATTGAAAGCTTACAGAAAATACAGTAGAAGTGAGTATACAATAAATTATTAGGTGTAATAAAGTAAAAGGTTAAATAATGTTTTTAAAAATAAAATAATAAATTTTATATACAACATTTTCTATTTATTCCACTTACCAAACAATAAAAATATCCGATTAACAGCTAGCATTAAACAGTTACCCCTCCTTTGATACTTACAACACCTCAACATTTTCAGCCTCTCATAAAAATACAAATTTACTGCTCTTCACACTCAGACTGAGTTTGCCCATTTAATTTCTAAGGGCTGACAACTTTCCCAGGTCTCATGTTTTCCCAGTTAAAACTGCAATAGATCATGAATGTTTAGGATTATTTCAGCATTTCTCCACATCCATACAACAGCTTGCGGCATAAACCACAATTCCATCTCCCTTGAACTGAAAGTCACTTTCACTGCGCGGGAGGGAGGGGGAAGGAAGAACTAAACCTCTGCATCTGATAATGAACTATCAGTGTAGCACCCTGAGAAATTTTTTTACAGTACAGTCAACCTAATTCATCTTCCTGTGTAAGGGAAAAAGTTATTTTAGAACTGACATGCTTTTAAAACTTCTGAAGACAACTTTTGAGGCAGTCAAGTAACAATTCAAGTAGTTTCACATTGAAGCAACATGCAGGGAAGCCACTCAAAACTCCTGGCACAGATAAGCATTTGGTATGTTCAACATCAGCTAGAGCAGACAGAACAGTAAGAATGCTAGTCACTCAGTACAACATACTTTTCATATTCTAGGAAGAAACAGTGCATGCCTATGCTGCTGCATACATTAGGCAGTCCAGGCTGCTCTGTTGCTGCTACGGGCTTGTTTTGGCAACAATGATGAAACTCTTATTAATCTTTTAATAATATTTCAACAGTAAAGCACATAAGCCAGGTCTGAGAGTAACATCCAACAATGTTAACATGAGTTTTACAAATTGCTGCAGCCACTTGTCTTTACTTACAGGCAAGCAGAGTCACGTGGGCTCTGCAGAGAGGTGACTTTATGTCTGGCTCTTTCATACAAGCAGTTTAAATGGTTTCACCACAGCGTTGCTATCTCCTCAACTCACCTCCGCAACACTTTCCCCCCTTACTCCCTCCAATTCCAAAAGATTGCTCACTCAGTGGTTGCTTCCCTTTACAGGACTCCATGAAATGCCTAGCCACTAACTGCATATTATTCCTCAAAAACAGGAAATTTCAAGGGAATGGTTAACTTTAGAAATACTGAAACAGAATAAACACAAACACTGCCCCCCCGTCCTGCTCCCCCCTCCACCTCAAACTGTCAATTCACTCCATATACAGCCATCTTGCATACTGCCTCTGCACTCTGAATACAAGATTCTCTTAAGGATTCCTCCTCAGACCATGGTTTCTTGACACCATGAGACCAGTTAAGCGGCAGGATCATCTGAAGGTATTCTCATCCCTTCTACCCCCGCTTCTGCAGTTAATTTCCAGTATTCCTTTCCCTTACCACCCACAGCCATGACAGTACACTTGTTTGTGGGAACACACAGTTGGTCAGACCTTGAAATTCTTCTGCTACAAAACAGCTTTTTCTTTGCAGTTTTTTTAAGCTACTGTGTCTCACTGAATCCTTTTAGAATCCAATACCTTGCCCATCTCCTTCTCACCTTTTAATTTCCATATCTGTTGATTGCAGGTGATTTCCCTCACATGTTAAAATTCAGAGATAACAAATCAGGCAGCAATCCCATGAACTGAATACTTTCAATCTAAATCCCCATACTAACCATAATCACTACGCAAAGTCTCATTCCATTTCTCCCACCATATAAAATTATACCATCAGTCTGCACAAGTGATTGCAACGTGTGGTTTTAAGTGGAAACACTAGGAGAAGACACAGGAGAGGCTTCCAGTTAATAGGGGACATTCAGCATGAAAATACTCAGGCAAGAAGTTCTACAGCTACATATGATCAGTCATACATTCATTTGCACATCAACATCCAAATCAGAGTCCGACAGTTGAAATAATCTTTAAGATCTGGGAACAAACTGAGAAAAGGTAAAGAGTGACCAACCAGCTGCATGTAACATACCCAAACCACATGGGCTAAATTGGAATCTTTCCCATGCCAAAATACCACTTAGGGCATGTACAAAACACACAGTGGTCTCCAAACTACAGCTAGGGAAACTCCCCCAAGCACTTCCACAAAAGCATTTTAGATTAAAATGACTTACCTATAAAAGAGGATCACAACACCTACTTCAGATAGTGTTTCAAAATGGAACAAATCCACCACAAGTCTTCATTATATTATAGATTGTACTTACTTGGGAAAACTTGTTCAACGAGGTGCTTGCCTATGAAACAAGACATCACTAAATGCAGCAGCATTAAAGCTAGCACATTCCAGACCTTGAGTCCAATGCAGGTCTCTTATTCCTTGGCAACAAAAGTCTCCATATTATTCATTTCCAACAAACAACCCTCCCAGCTGATATACCACACCAGAGCATGCTGATTTAAATATGTGCCAAACCTATCCCTGAAGTAGAAAGGCTGCTGAGCTGAGAAGCCACTCCGATGAAGCGAACAGCAATGCAGAAGGTTACGTTATCTGAACGCGCTATAGAGAGCTCACACCCTGCTTTTTGAATGCTCTCTGGGCTCCCTGTCAGTAGGTTTGGTGCCCTGACAAACATCGAGCCAGAAAAGTATGCTACTGTATTCACTGAGTAGGAGGAAAAACAAAAACAGCCTGGGAATGTCACTGAAAAGCAAGGCCGTGGAAGTTGAACGTAACAGTCTAGCATCTCCATCAGATAACTCACAGCAGTCTGACACCATTCAGCTCCTTCAGGTAAGTATCAGATATTTAAACTTCCGTTTATACTGGATTAATAAACACATATATTAACAGACTGAGTTTATACTGTTTGTATAAGAACGACATAAACTAAGAGGAGAGTTTAGGATATTCCTGCCTAGGCAACACATGTCCTGGCAGGGTTATTTTTATGCTGCTGTAAACAGACACATTCCATTCCACCTGTGTGGTCAGCAGCGGCACCTCTGCGCTCCCTCATCCATTTGTTTCTCATAAATTTGCTCTAAGTTGGCTTTCATTTTAAACACCTTGTGAAGAGTTTTAAGCTTATTGGTCTCAGTGCAGAAACTGATGCAAGGAAAAAATACTAGCATGCCTTAAGCACGTTAACCCTTCACCCCTACAGTCACAAAATTCTTAAAATATCACTTCTCAATTTGCAATTTATTGTTTGAGCCCCCAGGCTACTTGCTCTCAAAATTCATCTCTGAGCTCTAGAATTAATTTGAAGAGTCAGATGGAACAGCCACAGCTCCCTGGTGGTATATCCCATTCTTGGTTAAGCTTGCTTTTTAATATTTAGCTTAGTGCCAACAGCACAACAGACCAGAAATTGCTTTACAGTTGCAATTACTCTTGGACCACTTATACTCCTGTAGCCTCTTCCAATGAGCACAGACTTGTCTACAGAAAACAGTGAAGAGAAGCAAAACACTGTACCATGCTTAGCAGAGACTTGGTTATCCTTCATGCACTGAAAGCCTACAGCATTGACTACAACACCCTTCCTACCCTGCAGCAATCCAGCAACAGGAGAGCCACAGCACACCTCTGTGCTGCAAGATGGAGATGAACCCTATTTGGCACTTTCTTCAAAGACACTATTTATCCACAAAACCCTCTGAGGTGATGATGTAATTTTTTCGCTATTTATATCCCCTGCCCTCCAACCTAAGGTATGAGCATGAGAAATAAGAGAAAACCCCCAACCACTGCATCTCTTAGATTCACAGCTTTGATAGCTAAGACCCCTTCTTCTCAGTGTTAGGCTGCTATCTGTAGCATTTGTAGCATATTTTTGACAACTACAGAGTGTTTGAAAGAGCCTTCTTTCTTCCATCACTGATCAAGGACATATGATGCAACACAAACACAGACTACAGACACGGAAATCACAGGATTGTGAGGTCACATAGAGCAGCGTGCTCCATCCACTGCACAGTGAAACAAGAAAGGGTATTTCTCCCAGAAGCAATAAAATATGGATCAGGTACTTCTCAGTCATTTCAGAGCTGGAAATATTTAATTACCTCATTGAAATTACCTACGCTAAAATCATTCCACCAGCCTGGAAGAAAGCTCCTCTTTCAAGACGAGATCACCTTTGCCCTCAAACACCAGTGAAGTCTGCCCTGAAATCCCACCCATTCCCACTAGTTTTGCAATGAGAATAAGCCTAGGACACAGAAAAACTACATCAGCCAAGAGAAGAGGCTGACAGAACTTATAAAAAGCTCCCTGTGTATTCATTGTCCCATATGTGGAGCATCAAATCCAAACAATGAGTGGCAGTCACATACATTCAAAGTAGCTTGCACCAACCAATTTCAAACACTGCTTTAAACTCCACCAGTATTAACATCCATGATCTCCCATTTTGGGGTAAAAACAGGGTCACAAGGATATGGGGTAATAGCTCTGCCTTTAAGACACTGATGGATGCTATTACTGGAATTCCTTAGAGACATCCTCAGCTTACAACCATCTTCTTGCCCCTGTGAATCATAAAGGCTCCAACTTCAGCGCATATCAAAAGGCATGTGCATTCCAGAGACCTACAAACCTACAGAAAAGCAAATGACACTTTACTTATTCTTGGGACTCTGAACCTTTTTAGCTAAAAGAAAATAAGACTTTGGCTGTTAAAGCCCAACGCAGTCAGAGCAGACATGCTTTACTCCTCTGAAGTTCACACCATCCGCATCTACAGCAAGGGATGCTGTAGAACTAGATATACAGTAAGTAACAGGTAACAAATACGAGCATTACTTTTAGAATAAGTAAGTTGAATAAGAAAATTACTTTAAGATACTTCAACAGCAATTAGACAACAATTCAGTGACTCATCTTATATAGCAGACCACAGGAGACCAGTGTTCCATCATTAGGAAAGCTATAATGATTCACAGGCACCACAAGAGGGAAAATTGTGATTCAGCTGTAGGCCCCTTAAAAGAAGAGAGGTTCCAAGAGAATCTCCATGTTCTACAGAACACTGGTACTTCCAGGTTCACTCTGACAACGTGGGAGCTAGGTGACAAGTCAGGAGTGACAGAAAACTCAATTTCACATCCTTTCACACTGCATATTGATCAACCTCTCTCAGTTAAAGCAAGATCTTCAGAAACATCCTTACCACTAAGCAGCCATTTGTAAAATAGGCGAGGGAGAAGGTATTTGTTTTTCAATTACCAAAGAACAAGGGAACGAAGAAAGGGTTGACGGAGAGCCACACAAATAAACAATTGCTTTTCATCACACCAGGAAGTGCATAAGGGCAACGTGTAAGTGGTATAATCACTGCCTCTGCTTCTCATAAAGGATTAGTTTTTCTAATTACTGTAAATATTTTTATTGCCACAGCTCACACTGAAGAGTAAACAAAGCTGGGGAAACAGCTCTCATAGTCCAAAGGACAGGTGTGTATCTCTTACTGTAGTCATTTCAGACTGCAAGGAAGTTGCTGGCCTTGTGAGCTACCTTGATCCTCACTCCTCTTCCTCCTCCAACCCTTCCTCTAACAGACTGAGAAGCAACAACTTGGTTCTTAATGCCAGATGTGATTTCTCCGCCATTATTTCCAAATCCAGCTTCTCCGTAACGGACTGCAACACCACTCCCACCTTTCACTCCTGCTCCCCTACAACTCGCCTTCACCTCTTTCCATAAAGTTAATCCACACTTAATCAAGACCAGAAAGCAAAGCAGTTGCTTAACAAACACACCTGCCCCACTACACTTACCACTCTGCTTGTTTATGCTTGCTTGAACCAGCTTGGCTTTGGCTGGCCTATACACAGATCACAAGGGCAGGAATTAGTATTTTATACTGTGCCTAACATTGCAGGAACCCAATTCAATTACTCACAAGCACTTCTGCACTATATGTTATTAAATGTCAGCTTGCCTATGTCTATGTACCAATTTTATTGCTTTTAACAGTACAGCAGAAGCTACATTCCTAACTCTGGTTATTGAAAAAGACAGCTTACACTTTGAAGCTTAAAAAAAAACCCCAGACAAACAAAAAAAAAAACCCCAAACCAAATAAACCCAAAAGAAAACACAAAGCACCACCTCGCCTCCAAAAAAAATAATATCCTTGCTCTAAAGGTTCTTCCACCTCACTCCCATCCTACAGCTATTCCTTTTAACAACGCTACTGAATTAGAAGAAATGAACAAAATCAGGAAAGCTCTGCAGCACTGGAAGAAAGCCATGCTTTTTCGTAAGTGAACCAGGAGAGGTCTTTGAGTCCTTCTAGGCTCTATATTATGAGACAGTAAAATAAGCTTATTCATACCAAATCAACTTGTATTGAACCAAAACAGATGTAAACTCATCCCTCCAGAAACACAGACCTTTTATGAGTGTAGCTGAAAATGGCAATTCTGCTAAAGTAAGACTTCTATCAGGTGTTTGACAGATATTTTCTTCATACTGTGTGGTAAAACAGTGTCAAATCACCTAGTCAGCTGGCCATGAAACATGCAGAAAACTCAGGGTGAGCCAAGTCTACTGAGAGCTGGCAGGGATGCTTTTAGTGACTGGTATAATCTAAGTCAGAAGGAGTAGCAAATAACTAAGAGGACTGGTCATCAATACACAGAGAACAGGATTAGCTGCAGAGGATGAAATCATATGGCTGTCAGTGTATAAATGTGAAGCCTTGAATGGTCAGGCAGGTTCAGGTGACAAACCAGCTGACACCTTTGACAGGCATCAGAGGCCCGTGTACCAAGGACAACTGTAATTGCATCTCAATTAACTTGTAGGTGATTACCTTCCCAGCAGCTGCTACCATTACCTTGGCTGGCGACTGTCAGTCTTGTGGGTGGTTTTTCAAGTGGAACACCGGTGTTAATCCACAAAGAGGTGTAAGGAAAGTGATCCTGTAAAGACTTGAAGAGAGCTCAGCCAAAGAAAGTAATGTGGTGCCAACAGAAGATCTAATCAAGTGGTGGCTATGAATGGGAGGAAAAAAAATTTAAAAATTCTCACAGGGTAAGTTAACAAGTAGTTGAAAAAGACACCATAGAGCACAATCTTAGGGAGGCG